>MU251488.1:0-87744 GCA_019669835.1 Amylocarpus encephaloides
TCTTAGCTCTGGAATAGTATTGCAATAGCCTCAGGTAAAGCTCAATTCCAGGTTCGTAGAGGGCACCGCGTACAGGTGTTCAGTCGTCGCTCTCCTAGTTAAGAGAGGAGACAGTTGCTAACAACGTAAGTAAAGAAGTATTGATGCCCCTTGTACTACGAGTTACCGATAACATATGCGCTCGTCAAATTACCTTGAAGCTTTAAACACTCTATGCTGTCTGTGGGGTGCTTGAGCCTCATGTTTGAACAGCTAGGGGCGCAGCGAAGGGGGGATGATCAGGTAATACAACAGCATCTTGAAAAAACCAATCATTACTACGACGAGCCTATAGGGATTGGGGACTATCATGTTGTGTTGGTGAACACAGATGGCAAGATGAGATGCATAGGACGCAAAGGAGACCGAATGGTAGCAAGTCGAGATTTAGTGAAAGTCACATGACTGATATCAAAAGGTATTTCAACTTGAAGAGACCACATCGTGCACAGAAAGAGTGAGAATAAAGACCGTCTAAATCTCGCATTGAAAAGCCAGTAATAGAGGAACAATAAGATCATGGGAGAATCGAGGTCGACGTTCTCGACCAGTTCTTGATTTTAGACTTGGGCGGCAAGGCAGGAACAGACATCGAACGATTAGAAGGGTATCAAACTGTGCGACGCAAGGCCTCGATATGCAGTAGAATAGGAACAGGAAAGCCAAATGTATCATCGACGCGAGATCTCAAGCACTGCTTTCGAGACCGCAACGTCGATCAGATCAATTCCAGTACGACGTCTCGCAACGCCCTTGGACCTTTTCAGGCCTTTTCAATTGAAAACAGATGCAGTTCGGCGACCAGAGTTTCCTAGAAACAACACCAACTCCATGACCTCCTACTTAAGGATTGGCTCATCTTCGATGGTGACTGCGTGACCCCATATTCCGTTCGTGATACGAGGTCATTGCATTTTTGCCACTTGAGTGTGGAGTGAAGGAAAATTCTGCGATTGGAGCTCCACTAGGACGACACGTTCTCCTGTCTGTCAAACGCGAAAGGGGAGCAGGAAGTGATGTTCGGATGATGCGGGGAGGAGCAGAGATTTCGAACCCTGCAGTAGAAAATATTTGTGAAGCTAGGAGGGTCGCGATCTGCATGGTGAAAAGTGTTTTCTATGGTTGAAATGTGCTGAAGGTTCTTCTGCTTCTAGAACGACTCCTAGAATACGGTAGTGGGTTGTTGGACGAGAAGACTTGAGTGACATTAATTGGTTCAGAAGTATGTAAGGGGTCGGCGGTTGGCTATTTAGCGAGTTGTGATGCTATTTTGGGACCTCGCTTAGTCTGCCCCTCCCCTCTTGCAGAGGTTGCAGCCTTATTTGGCCTTATCTTGGTGTGGCGCGGCCTGCGGAATGAACATTTCCCTTGGTCTGACCATCTTGTGCAAAGAAAACCTGCGACACAAACAAACAAACCACCATCCGCCGTCCACCCCTCGTTCAACTTGTCATCTTCGATTCCTTCGCTCGCGTACACAATTCATGTGATCTCTTCCACTTCTCTCCCTCGTTAACAACATTGCCAATAACACGTCTTTATCTGATTCACCACTTCGATCCTTTAGACTTTGACATCAAGCAACCAACTTAATCCCAGACACAGCTGTGGCCAGACCCGCAATCACATCCGCGAGAACCCGAAGCGGAGGACAGGTGAACACCAACAGGAGATTCTTCTTCTCCATCCCCTCTCAACACACATCGACACATCGAGAACACCATTACGATGTTGTCCCCATCTCAACTTCGACTGCTGTCCGTCCTGGCTCTCTTGAGCCTCGCCCAGGCCTCGGCTTTCAATGCACCTGTATTCGTACGACAAGACAGTTCAACGCAGACGGTATCCCAACAAGTGACATCAACAGTCGTATCGAGCTCAGCACCGTCATCGAGTGTCTCCTCGAGTTCTGAGCAACAGCAGTCAACGTCGACAGTAGTCCAAACCTCCACCCAACAAGTGAGCAGTTCGTCACAACAGGAAGAAACATCATCCACACCAACAACACCGCAGGCCAGCAGCACGCCAACAACAAGTAACCAGCAACAATCCACTTCGAGCCAAGAGTCAAGCACACCTACTACCTCCTCTCCATCACAGACGAAAGGGGGGGCCGCAACAACTACGAGTAATAAGAAGACTTCAACCTTGCTCACGGATATTGCTACAATCACTCCAACCGTCGACATTGTAACCCAAGTCCTGACCGTATCAGGCTCAACATTCACATCCCTCTCCTCTTCCACCGACACCGCAGGCTACAACTCCGCAACCTCTGCAGCCGCCGCCGCCTCCTCTTCCGCCGCCTCCCTCGCACAGAATGACTCCAAGGACGATGGTGGCATGAGCGATAAGACACGCAACACCATCATTGGCGTTGTCGTTGGCGTTGGTGGAGCAGCTATCTTCGCAGGCCTCTTCCTCGTAGCCTGGAGAATTTGGGGCCGCAAGAAGAAGACCGACGAGAACGATGGCTTGATGGGATTCGGAGGAGCATCAGAAACGAAGCCTGCACTTGGTTCCGGAAGTACCGCCACCGCAACCCCATTCCAGAGCACACTGGAGACATATCACAACCCAGCGCGAGGGAACGTCAACGCGAGTTCGAATTTCTAATTGCCCCCATGTCCGTAAACGAATAAAGGGAGCATGAACGAGCGAGCGACTAAAAGAAACAAAGACAATTGTCACATAAGAATGAACGAAGGGGGGTCAAATCCTGCATTTCGGAAAGGTGTTTTGTCTATACGGAATTCGACGATGAAAATTTGGGAGGAGCCACGTCTTTGTAGAAATTGGGGGAAACAGGCAAGCATTTTGCACAGCCAGAACAAGCATGTCTTTTTCCTTTTGATACCTCCGCCATTCGATTTGCGGCGCAGCGAATGTACTAGCACTTTTTGGCGTTGTTCTATATGTATTTTGTCTTTCTAAATTCTACTATAAGAACTTAATAATATGAAGATTCAGAGATATATCACATTTTCTTCATATATCTGTTTCTTCTCTTTTTGCGGTATAAACGATGTCCCAGAGTGGCTATTACTAACCATATATCTACATCAGACAACATCTTACAGCTAATATCACATCTAGAAGCTAGATTCGCTGATATCTACACATATACCTAACAAATAACCTCACAGCCCGCGCTTCATACACCACATTCCTACGAAAGTTCATTTGTCCTCCTATATATCAGTAACCCTACTATCGCCTATAGGATTAGGACTGGTGCAACTTGCTTGGGCTCTCAACAGACTCACTTAGGGAAAATGGGGCATGTTCATCATGTTTGGATTTCTTTCGCATACTTTCTCTTCGTTGAAGACGAGTGTGCACGCTGTGGTTTCCAATATGTTCATACCCAAATCGAACCAGTATATCGCCTCGATGCCAGCCGTGGCCAGTTCAAAAATCCCTAAACGCCTTTCCTTTCCCAATTATATGTCATCCAAAATCCACCACACTTCCCCCATTACCTCCCTCTCCCCCCTTAACAAAAAACCAAATTCTCTGCCCCATCCGCAACAGTCTGCAGCTTCAAACCCACCAATCCCTCCGTCGCCGCAGTGCAAGCCTTCAACTGTTCATCGCACTGCCCCACCGTCAATCCATTGCTATTCTTATCTCCGCCGCCGCCGCCGCCCCCGGCGCTGTTAGCGGCTTGCGAGCAGGTGTTCTTTTGGTTATTGCACGAGCGGTTGACGGCGTCGGAGAGCTTGGTGAAGGTTTCGCCGCTGCAGGTGAAGAGGCGCGTTGCGTCGTTAGAGGTTGCGGTAATAGGTTCGGGAGGTGAGCCGCCTAGGGTGCCTGTGAATGTCTAATGGGAGGTTAGGATGGGTGGTTTTAAGGATTGAGTAGGTTTGGGGAGGGGAAGAGAGGATGTACTTGGAAGTTCGTGGCACCGGCTCGGGGGAGGATGGTGTTGAATTCTGAGTTCATCTCCAGCTCAAGACCGATGTTCATCGGTGCTATTTCTCCTGCTGTAACTATTCCCATAACCATCGCAAGTCCCACAACTACTAATCTTGCGGTTCGATGCATTGCTGTTATGCCGTAGTTTTCGCAGATTTATTCGTTGGTGGAGTTCCTTAATGACGTATTTCCTTTTGCTCAAATTTGATAGTCGTATGGTCTTCGTTTATGATTTTACTGGATGCTAAATACTTAATTGATCTTATTCGAAAGCCAAATACGCAAATGGCCCTCTGGCTGATCTCGAAATTGATAGGCGCTGGGTGAAACTGTCTGCGGGGCATCCTGAAACGTGGGTGCGACGGCGACGACATATTGGAGATGTCAATGCGGGGAAGATCTCCTCTTGAGGGTGCATTTTAGAGACTGCAGGATTGACTGGAAGATTGGATGACAATGGCGAGGTTTTCTTGAGAAGCTGGTTTGTGGGTTGGTTTGTCGACGACTCGATAGGAGAGTTGAAGCTTAAGTTCCAGATTGCCATTTTCCCGAAGTTTCAGCGTTTTGCCGAACACGTGACTCGCCTCGAATGCAGGTTTGGGAGGAAATCACTAGAAAGAAACTTAGAAAAGAATCAAAGGTATCGTTCTATCCTAGAAGAATCTTTGATTTAGAATAGCATTACCCGAAACAGTTCACTCTCGTTCATATCATAACTCTCCTCAAACCCCTTGATCTGAGCCTGCAAATTATCTACCTCCAGTTTTAGCTCATTCAAATGAGTCTCCCAGTCTGGCGATTCCGGGTTTTCGAGAGTCCTAGCTATTGCAAGATATTTCATTCTCCACTCGTCCCATTTTCCTGAAGCAAGATCCCGAATTTATATGGGACCTAAACATATCGGACCAGTACTCAAACTAGAATCATGAGGAGCAAGGGCTTACATTAGGTACCTATGATGGATGGCCATGTCTATTTTTTTCTTCCCATATCTCGTATTAAGAAATCCAGGAATGAGGTACTTGCGATATCAACCAACGTAGTCCTCTAGTACAAAGTAGCGGTACCACTCTCATAATTCGGCTGAAAAGTAGTAGAAGTGCCAGCTAAACCGAGGAGAGCGTAGACTTTGTCTCTGTCGTCTGTGGCTCCTCGACCACTAAATTATCTTAGAAGTTCCAAGAAATCTGCGGATGCTTTAGATTGCTAGGAATTTCTCATGTTTCGAATGCCTGTCTGTTCGAGCAAACAAATCAAGGATTATACCGAATTCTCGAGGAAGTGCTTTTGTGAGAAATTTATTGGAGAAGCCAGTATTCGATATATCATCGGCAGCTTGGAGGAACTTTTCCCACGGCGCTGATACTGGGCCGCATGTAATTGTGATATTTTCGAAACAATTTCTTGCAACACCTAGATACGATTCCGCCTGCGAGCTCGTAACAACTGTCAAGGAGCTTCAAAGAACCCTAGCTTGACGATTCTTAGCTATATCGTGTTCGGAAGACAGATTTAGCCGCATCTCCGAATTTCCAAGAATATACAGCAAGCAAAACACATTGACGGGAGAACCTAGTAGATGTCTGTCAGTCGAAGTTGTCTTCTCCAGTTGATTCCATATATCCTCGAGGCTTTATAGAACGTCTTGATATCCTCCATCCGGCAAGAATGTTCGTTGCACATCCTTAAATATTCTATAGCTGCAATTTGAACTTTCTCCAAGGTAAGCGATAACCTCCGCGGCATTCGCATAAATCGCATGCATGATACAAACCTGCTGGCCTCTCTCTTGCGTATCTTGCTGGCTAATAGAAATCGCATCAATCCATGTCGACACATCCGAATCCGCATCCCTCAAACGTTGTAGGTCTGAGGCAAGACTTATTATCGTCACAAAGTGCTTATGGCCACCCTGGAGAATTGGTGCCAACGACTTTGGTTAACCTCATGCATAGGACAATGCTTTGTACGAGGGATATTTGTGTGGGAAAACATGCTCGAGTTTTCAGTTAATCCTTTCATCTCTGAGTCCCGTACAATGGGTTATATGTGTACATGTCAACAATGGTGCTGGCCCAAAAAAACATAAAGTATTGTTGGGGTGATTTTCTGGTGCTAAAGATAATGAAACTTCTCTGACTTCTAGCGTGTTTGAGAATTTGTATTGCCTGCTGAGATGCGCAAGGCGCAACAACTTTGTTGTGCCTTGTTTGTTTATAAGGCACTAATGTAGGCAAGATTAGGCTATAGAAGATATTTCGAGGCTGAGAAATCAAATCATGATGGAGACCCAGGAGTGTTCCGTAGTAGACTATATGATTGCATGTATAATTTTGTTCTTTCCGAAAGATGTGTAGAAGAAAAGAATCAATGGTACATCGATTGATGCCACCAGCATTTCCAATGCCTTTTAACTAATACCAAAATCCCTTTTCCAGTGCGACTTTGACAGATACTGTGCTTATAAACAAAGTAGCTAACATTGACCCTTCCTTATGATATGGCACCCTAGTGTTCTTGTTGCATATGAACGGGTTCTGGGCAAAGACTGTTGTAGTACTCATCTCATATAGACGCGACGAGACCATCGCTTAGACCCGCTTAGGGCCAGCCATACTAAGTAGGCAACAGAGAATCAGCCTAGTATTGATTTGATATATACTTACAGGTTGCACATATACTCTCGAGAATAGAACCGAACGAAGGGCGAGCACGGCACCTAGGTTATGTTCGCTGGTTCGGCGTAGGTAGGTGTTGGCGGGAAGTTCCCAGAAAAAGGTCCTATTCTTCCTTTCTTTGATACTTTTGCTATCATCGATACTTACCTATTACCCTATTCCTTGGTCCGCTCATTATTATGGTGTGGTGGAGGGGGATCTCGAATCTGATTTCAATCTAATGGCGCCCAATATTTTCGGATAATTAAGCGAGAATCCAAGTTCAAACCTGATGCACTATGCAGTGCAACCCACTATCTTCTTGTGATGAATCATCTAAAGAATGTATCCATCTCTAGTTTCTTAAGCTCGGCGGCTATCCTTTCAATTGGTTCATTGCCCTTCGACTCCGTCACACCTGTCCACTCCTTCCTACCTCTTTATCGCTTCACTATTCTCCTTCGTCATCTGCGTTCTCATCTCTTTCTTCTCCTGGATTTTTCATATATTAGCACAGATATGAAAAAGTAGGATACTGTGTTAGCCCCTTACAATCTCCTTCGTGACTGTTAAAGCGGCCTCTACCATGGTTTGCAACTTGGTGGGATTGTAAACATTCTGGGTGGTGCTGGTGAAAGAGGGAGGTTCTACAGATGATTTTGGCCGCAATTCCAGGGCTGATTTCATTTTGATTAGATAATTGGGGACTGGAGAAAGTGCAGTCATTTAGCGGTGGTTGTACTTTACAAAATCCGTAGAAGGCGTGCAGGAGGAAAGATCGTCAGCATAGACCAAGAAAACCTGGGGCCGATAAGAAAATGATCTGATAGCATATGCAAGGTTGCAATATGAAACATTCATGTATTTGATTCATCTCTAGAAAAAATGATCTTGTTTTAGATTCTAGCATGATGGAAGAGTTACTAATTCTATTCTGTGCTGGCCGTTCACCCGACTTCATTCAAGCCTGGCCTTCGACCATAGACAACGTTTCTATGATGACGATTAGCACGCTTCAAACATTTCAAGTCACTAATACCCACATAGGGAGATAGGCCTTGATATTAACGTCCTTTACATCCTTCCTGACCTCTGCGATAAAAACCTGGATCTCTTCTAACTCCCACCCCATCGCTGTCATGACCTTCAAGCTGATCCCTTCAATCCCATTGAGAAAATCAGCTTGCCAATACGCCGCCACTTTCTTGAAATACTCTCCCTTGGGCCATGCATTGGTGGGCCAATAGAAGTTCTTCTCAACAACATCAACGAATCCAATCTCTTCCATCCATTCTTTGTAGTGTTGAGCATTCGTCCAAGGACGACCAGACTTCGCTGCTCCGGTGACCACGATTTCGTTCCACTTGTAGAGATGGGAATCCCGAGGAACTCCATCGATGTATTGAAAAGGAAAAGTGCCATCTTGAAGCTCGAGATAACCCCCGGGCTCGAGAGCTTTGAAGGCTTCTCGCAGCACTGATCGAGGGTCCTTAAAGCACGTGAGAAGGGCACGGCCATGGATATAATCGAACTTATCGCTGAAGATCCATTCATCTTCTGCATCGTCGATTTCGAAACGGCAGTTGGGAGGAACACTATATTATAAGTTGATATTCTCGGTTATATATAATTCGACTTACTAGAGAGGCTGAATGGCGCTGAGATCTGTTCCAAGTACTCTGGCCGAAGGAAATTGCTGAGCTTTCGATCACGTCAGCGACCAAAACATGCTACCTTTTACGTGTACAGTACAAAGACGCACCAAATTCAATAGCCCAAATCCCTGTGCCGGTCGCGATATCAAGTACGTTTTGAAGGCTGTGTTTGATAGGTGCAAGATGGAGCTTTCCCTCGAGAGTGACGCCAAACAACGCATGCTGAAGATCTATCTTGTGGTCAATTTCTTGTTTCCTTCTTATCGAAACACCAACCTAGTCTCTCCTGTTCTTTCTGCAAGTTTTGTATTAGATCTCCTCACCATCCTAAATCGTGTAAAGAAGTAACGTACCTCATCGTTGGGCAGAGGGTATTCTTCAACGCAGATTAGCAATCAGTTTCTAGACCATGCGGAGATATATCAAGAGAGACTTACTCCCTTGTTTGAATCGATGATAAGTCCTTCCATTCTCCTCCACATCTTCGTAAATGCTACTTCTCAAACTCTGTGTACTGGTGCTGTTCGTGAACTTCAGGTTTAGCAACTTTGGTAAAAGCTCCGACATTTCAGCTTGAAAAGACTCACACAACACTCATCCCTCCAATCGCACTGTCGTCATCACCCTGTTCAATCTCTTAGTATGTCTCATGTCTCATATCATATCTTACAATAACAAGCTTACCGCCACACTCTCATTATCCACACTTGGCACACTCGGCGCGCTCCCCTCTCCCCAAGACACCACTATTTGAGCCGTGCTCACGGGCCGATCCGCCAACGGTCCCTCATCACCAGTAGCTGAGCCTGTCACCGAGGCGACCGAAGCATGTTCGTTCTCGTTCGGAGCTGTCATATTGGTTGCACGAATGTAAGTTTTTGCGTTACCAAAGAGCGGTGAGTTGAGGCAAAAACTCGTGGAGTTTGTGTTGCGTGTGGTCTTCGGGAATAAATTGAACTGCGAGGAATGCGGCTTTTGTCAGGCCATGAATGGAGAGAATAATGGGTGTTGGGCAGGGGAGATGATTCGAGGTGAGTGAGAACAGGGGGGTGAATCCTTCGGCGATATCAGATTTGGGTACCCCCACGTTTCGTTAGACAATTTTGTAGTGAAATATAAATGGGGATCCTAAGAGATGATTGGGACGTTTATGGTTATGTCTTGTCCGTCTCAAGCATCTATATGTCCTTATCCTGAGGAAAAAAACAGGAGAAATTGACTGCTAAGGAATCATTGAATATGATAAACTTCTAACCACAGATAAGTTAGGACTGACCATGACGGATATCTACCACTACCTGTGGGAGATTTACCAACCCTCGCTAATGGTAGAGAGGAAAATCATTGCTCGTAAGGATAAAGCAACTTGTACTACCACGATCAACACCAGCCATCTCGAGCAAATTTTTTGAACCCTCAGCTCAAAGTCCACCAAGTAATCATGAGCCCAATAAAAACCGCAGGTCTCGTAAAAAACAGCAAAGCCATTTTTGTGTTCCACTCCCTATAAATCTGAATTACAAATACAAAAGCAAGTGATGTCGCAAAGATAGCATGGACTAATATGCAGCTTACGACGGTAGGTAGGAAATCTGGTGCGAGATCGATCCAAGGACTGCAAAGCCATATGAGAACCTTGACAGTCGTCTCTCGAACTTTATCTATCTTATATCAGTAGCAGTCTTTAGTAAGATACGCGAACGCGAGCGGGAAAGGGAAGCACTGCAAGGAACGTCCGGCCTGACGCGGCTTGGATCTTGACCCCAAAGTCCACAACTTCAAAAGCATTAGATCTAGCAAGTATAAAAAGGAACTTACCAAAGTGGCTCCGTTGTGCAGTAATCTCGTGGTGCGTCTCACAAGCTTCGTTGTCCACCTCTTGTATCCTCAATTCAGCTACCTCACCACGTTCAGCAAGTGCTTCCTTTAAAATTTCTAGGATATTTCGATCAACCTCCGCGGGAACTTCTCTAAATGTCCAATCCTCCAGGTCGCCTAGTAGCCGAGGATGTCGAGAAGCAGCGTTAGCGCTAGCAAGGTCGATAGCAGATATGGAGCATCCCTGTTTCTCTTCGATTTTGGCACCGGAGATGACTAAGATCTTAACAACGTCTTTCAGACCTCCATATATAGCAACCATAAGAGGCGAGAAACCATATAATGGATGACGAGACGCTTGGCCGTTGGGCGCCTGATCAGACCCGTATCAGTCGCCAATGGTGAGCTCGAGATTCACTTGACAAAAAGATACGAATAGAGAGAGAAGGAGGTTCGTTGACGGTAACTATGTGCATATATGTCGTCAAATCTTTCTGCTTGATCTAGGACGAGGTCGCGAATTTCGGAGCCAAGTACGAGACCTTGAGGTCCAACACCATGTCCTTTCTTGATAAGGATAGTGACTAGCTTGAGAACATCTTCGAGTTTAAATTCTCCTTAGGTTGACCAAATGTATTGAAAGTAAGGGGATGTTTCTCCGGCTTTAGGTAAAATTGCCTTTGATGCAAAGTCGTCAAGGTATTGTGGATTCTTGTTGAATATAAGCCAAAAGCGTGGTTCGTTGAGCACCCAAGCGAATTCACGATAGTGAATACTCTCTCTGATCTGCATCAGTTCGAATAAAATGTTTGTATCCGTTGCCATGATGGCACTCCCGAAGATGTTCTTCACATTGAACTGCATACCAGCTTGACAGAGAACGCACCATGCTTGCACTACCATAGTTGACTATGGTATGATAGAAGCAGTAAATATTTCTGGTATGGTGCACTTCCCGTTGACTGGCTACTTTTCTTATTTCTTGACAAATATTTGCAAAGGAGAAAGGGTCTCCAAGAAGCCCTGTGCTCCAGATTTTGGTTGCTTCGATCAAGAGTGGCTTGAAACTATCGTCGAATTGGGCGAAAGTTGCTAGGATCCACATATCGACTATGTTTTGAGGATCAAAAATATCAACAAAATCCAAGTATTCATTCCTGATAAGAGTGACACGGCTTGGCAGCGGAAGTAGGTGACAGAGATGTGAGAAGTCGTATATGGGTGCGGATCGACCTAAGGGGGTTGCATAAATGGGTGAGCCGCAGCCCCTTGAACGCTCATAGTTGGGAGACATCTCGACTACTGATTAAAAACGGCTACGTAGGAGGGAATCGCCGTCGAATGGGACAAATGTATCCATAACTTCGGCTCCTTAGAGAGGCGCATAGGCTGGTGACTACCTCTCCCAAAACAAGTCAATGAACACGATATATGTACAGGGTATCTCAACAGTTCCAAAACCAAGAAGACAAAATAAAAAGCCCCCCAAAATCTTTCTTTAGACTTCAGGCTGTCCATATCCTAGCAGATCTATTCCAAGTTGAGCTGGAATCATCATCATCGGATATTATGGCCCAGTACGTTCAACAACCCCAATGTTGCAAACGCAGACTCTAGCAGCCAAAGTATCGCAAATGTCTCTTCACACCTAGACAGGCTACTTTCTGCTGACACATGGCTTGCAAGCCTTTCTGTGTCCTGTGCTTAACTCTCTTTCCAAAATGCTGCAATTCAGCAATCCTGTTGCGTCTCTTCAATCTCGTCCACATTTCCCACCCCAACACTGTCCACAAGATAGTTCCCTATGCCCGACAATTGCTTAATGAGGCTGTTATTCGGCTTGTAACAGATATACATACTGGGTATAACAGAATGCGAAGCATTTGCAACCCCTTTCTTGTTTGCCTTCATGTGAACTAGCTGTCTACCAGCCATGTACCATGGGAATTTGCTAGTCTTATTGCGATAAGATGCAAAAAGTACCGATGCTTTCAACAGAGGCCATTGTGAAAGATCAGGATTAGCGTAACTGGCTACAAGAGAGTGTGAGAGTATCGTTTTGGTATGCGGCTGGATGGCTTGATACTTTTCGTAATGTGACAGAAGAATTGGTGCAAACTCAGGTGTATCCTCTCGTTGCTTGTTCGTTATCCAAGCTGCCGACCAAGACTCGGTTAGTGCTTCAAGATCTTGATTGAGATCCGAAAGAAGTGACCGCCATTCTTTGAAGGTAAGACTCTCTGTTTGTCCCCATTGACTGCATGCTGCGAGATCGTCATCCCATCTTGGTATGTTCTTCGGTAATGTATTCTCGAACTCTTCGAGCGAGGAATCGACCTTGATCTTAGCAATATACATCAAGTAGTCGACAACATGGTCAGCTTTCTTGGTTAGGTTCGGGTTGACATTTTTGTACTCTGGCTTAAACATATGGACCTTGTTGACTCTTGCAAGAGATTTCTTGAAACGACCCCAATCGCTATCGTCGAATGTGTAGCCTTGTTTAGCCTGGTCGACGAGCGAGCTGAGGAGCGCGCTGATCTTAGTGGCTTCTGGCGTGGCAACACTTCGATCATTGTAGCAGAACGTCTCTTTCCAAGAAGTGCATATACCGAGTAGGTTTGGCTGCATATTGAAGCTGAATGACTTCTGCAAGAAGTGAGAGACCCGCTCAGAAGGAGCTACCAAATCTGCGGTGAGAGACTCATATTTGGTGGAATCCTTCCTGATAAATCCTTCTGCAACCAAATCTGGCATTTCGGGGACATCTGCAGTCACAAAATTATCCACTATAGATGGTTCCCAGCAAACCCAAGCCAGATCACCGTCGTAGTCTCCACCAGACAGCTTCGCAGCAAGCGATGGATTTCCCTTGGTGGGAAAAACGATGACGTCTTTCAGCCCTATCAGTTCTACTTTGGCAACAGCTTTTACTTTCTGAATATCGCTAACGAAATGTGCCGGCGATCTTGCCACGAGTATATCTTGACCATGAAGAAGAACGCCAGAGAGTCCAGAAGCATTATCTATGAAACTCGAGAAATCCATGTATATCTCATTGGGTTCCAGCACGCCAGCGAAATCCGGCACCATATAAGCATAAGTCGACTTCCCGATGGTGATATTCAGGCGGTCCTTCAGTTCATCGCATTTAGTCTTGAAAAGTTGCTTGCATAAATCAGCCGCATATTTGAGCTTCCTGATGTCAAAACCTGCGTCCAACATCATGATTAATTTCTCGTCTGTAAAGACCGGCATGCCTCCTTCATAAAATATCTCGCCGCGGCGAAGTCGTTCACTGGTATTTGGATAGTTTTCCTGTATCCACTTTCGCAAGGAAGCAGGATCATCCATCGACGCTCTAAGAGTCTCTAGTTCTGTACTCAACCCCTCTTCAAGAAGAGATCTGAGCGAAGACTTCATGGCGTCCGGGTTCTTGGCCCTGTTAATTAGCAGAGGAAGAAATTGAAGATTCAGATCGGCAGATTTTAGAGGCCCCGAGGGCTTGAGAACCTCTAGAGTGCGATTGTGTGGCCCATGGTCGAAGTAGTCGTCGTCTTTGTTTTTACTCCGCACCCATTTGCATTGCGATGGACACACTTCAATCCAGAGTTCGCGCGTCCGGTCGCTGTGGTCAACACTCCAAAAGCCTTTTGCTTCTCCTATTCTACCTTGAAAGCCACTGGCAGGGTAAGATAACCCAAGGACTCGAGTCACTTCTTGGGCCATCGCAGGGGACATTCGACCAGCTCCATCAGTCATGACTTCATCATTCAACTCGATATCAGACCTATAGTGAATTTGGGAACGAGGGAGGGTGACTGTAGGAGTGTTTCTCGAAACAGCTGCCATCTGTTAGTCAGTTGTCCTAGGCTACGGAGGGGGAAGTATACCAAGAGACGTCCGAGAAAACAATTTGAGAAATGATTGGTGTTTGTTTTGTCGGGTCAACCTGACGTTGTCGAGCAGCTCATGTATTTCCATAGAATTTTTCTGGTCTTGCCGTTCATAAGCGGGGGAAATACCATTTCCTCGCACCGCAAAAAAATAAAGGCAATGGGCAGTTTCGGTTTCCTTTTTCACGAGCTTCTTATCCTTTTTCTTTTCCTTTTTCTCCTTCCTTTCCTTAGACTTACAGTGAAATGGCTTCCAAGACCTCCCAAAAAGCCAATGTGGGCCATCAACTAACCATTTGAGAAGCGCGGTGTGCCCGAGGTCTCCTTGAATTGGCTTGGGCAAATTGTCTCCCTTCAAATGAGGCATGTCCATCTCGAAAAACCGATCATCACCATACCTCCTCGAGAGTCGATGCCTTTTATCTAACGTCATTGGCTTCAGTCTAAAGTCGAAAAGAGGCCCAGTTCCGCTGGATAGATTATAGGTCAGAGACCCGCCGAGGATAACCCCGGAAAGGTTAGAGGCGAAATCCCGATTTGCCGCCTCCCAAGCAGCCTTTTCGCTCTTTGGTGGAAACACCTTTCCTCGTAGTTCAGGCATACTCTGAAGAAAGGACCAAAGCTCGTTGTAGTTTGCATAATTTGATGACATATCGGGAAATATGGCATCTGACATGGCGACGCCTGTGAACGCAAAGACTCGTGTGATTTCGTAGATGATTTGAAGTGGTGCAGACGAGAGGCTATCTGGGAGTTTTGCTATATCATTTGTCAGTGAATACAATCTGAATAAACAGAATATACGTACGAAACACAGTCGACAAACGTTCTTGAAGCATATCTATATCGGTCAGCACTGCTGGCTGGCTCAGAAACCCAAATTCCATAAGGTCCTGTGATAGGCTGTCGTCAATTCGCTTGGTAGTCATCTCAGTTCCAAAAAAGAGACCATTTGAATCGGCAGCAGCTTTAATCTCAGCTTCGAAACTACTACCAGCTCCATAATCGGAACTAAGTTTCGTTTCAAACATGTCAGTTTCGGTCTCCCGAGCATTGACTGCCATCGCCTTGGCATTAAACAGGGAGACTGCTTGTGTCCCGACAGGCTGAGTTGAATCGTCAAAATCTAGGTCAATGAGGTCTGGAATGGTCTCCTGTGTATTCACAGGGTCAGCCTGGCCGAAGGAGGGGTTTGATGCTGAGAATATGCTAGACTGAGCTGCTGATTCAAAACTTGTATTCGCACTTCGCCAGACATGAGACTCCGGCGCAAGCGGCCTACCTCTGATATTCGAGAGCATTTCGTTTGTCATTCTAGATGTAGGTACTGGCATAAAATCTGACTTGGGCTTTTTCATGGTCTGTAGAGCTGGTGCATCTACAATGTGCTCCTCCCGGGGTCTCTTATTTGGATCTGGTTTCGTGCTAGCAAGAGGGAAAGGAACAGGGCTATCATTGACGCCGTCTGAGGGAATCTGGTTGCTCAGCGTTCTGGTGAAAACTCGCTGTTGGTTTTTTTTGCAGAAGTCTCGGTAGGGCGGCTCCAGAATTTCAAGCAAGAGAGCCAACAATTGCTTTCTTTCGCCGTCCGTGACTGGATGCACATTATTGCGACCTACATCTGGAACAATACCGCGCTCTGCTTTCGGTTTCAGAACCCATCCCGACCAGAGTTCGCCTGCTCTTTGTTGAAAGGCTCTGAGAGGCTCGAACTGTAGTTTCTTGTAAGTAAGAGCCTTGATCATGGCAACGCACTGATCCTCTGATGCCTTTAGCTTTTCCCTCTTGCTGGGCGACTGGTTGTCTGGGGGCATTTGTAGACGCAGATCCCATACTCGAGTCAAGTCTTCTACAACTAGCCTGACTTCCACCCGGATGCTCTCCTTGACCTGATCTGATGCTCCCTTGGTTAGGGTGTTTGACTTCTGATCAGTAACTGTCGGTTCAGCTCTTGGTACCATTTTTGCGAGTGGGAGGTCTCGGAGGAGGTAGGCCTGACAACGGCCGAAATTATGGATGATGTCGCGACAGTTTATATGGGGATTATGAGGTTATCGAGCTGGATCAACGGAGATTTCGAGGGTGCTGGTCACTGCAACTTGTCAGCGATAATCTATGAGGGAAATGGAACTCCATATAATTACCAGGCAGAGGGGGGATGTAATGGTAGCAAAAGCTCCAAGACCAAACGGCTAAAGCTGCCGCAGAGCCCGAACCCTGTAGAGCTGAACTCGTAGGGGTAGATGTAGAAGCTTGAGCGCAAGAGTGTGTACGGCCGGGAGATGGTCGCAATTCGAAGATACTGTTTGCAGAGCTGTATGTTCGTGACCGCGAGAATGAACTTATGCCATTGTCTTTGAGGCAAATCGCTGCAGAGGGGATGCTGTACAGGTTAGGTGATGTGAGCAGACAATACAAGGCTAAGGCTGTGCGAACGTTTCGGAAAGAGGGGCTTTAAATTGACGCTAAAAACAAGGGAAAAGAAGTCGCGCGAAGGCTACAACGATAAACTTCAGATTGTGAATAAACAAGCAGCAATTGACGAGCAAAAGGAGCAATTAGAAAGGAATGGAATAGAGATTGTGTCGTGGATAACGGGAGTTGTACAACCTACAGGGCGAAATGAATGTAAAATTGAGGTCATATCACCTGATTTTCGGTCCTAGTGTGCAGGGGTCTCAACCAATCAAAGTTTAAGCTTCTGTCAATTTCTCTGGCCGCTTTTACCTTCTATTTCATACCGTATTCCTATGAGCTCCTTAGAATCAAGACATGAATATTTCTATACCTAAGACACCTACTCAGACAACAACTAGGGGTGATCGCCTTCGAATACAGACCCTATACTATATGGCTAGTTGGTCAGTCTCTGATTTAATCCTACAGCTCCATTTTACACGCCAACAAATCGATTATGCACTTACCTCACGTCCGACGCCCCAGAAGACTCTTAATGGTCGACATCCCCTTCTCGACACTCCACACCGGAAACAGCTAGTAGCTTGGATTACTACAAGCTCCCGAAATCGCGAAGTACCATGGGCAGAGCTTCCGAAATATCTAGGGTGGGATTGCGGGTCGTCTACAATCCGTACTACTTTAAAGAAAGGAGGATATATAAGAGGTGTCAGAAGAAGGGTCCCACCACTATCGGAGAAGAACCAGAGAGAGCGTCTTGCCTAGGCAATAGAGCATGAGAATTAGGCAGAGAAGCAATGGGATTCGATCTTGTGGAGTGACGAAACTTGGGTATCGCCAGGATATCATCGACGGCAGTGGTGTACGCGCCTAAAAGGGTCGTCAGAGCTTTATCACCCAGACTGTGTTAGCCATCAATGGCAAAGAAAGATCGGATGGATGTTCTAGGGTTGTATAAGTGGAAAGTACGGCAAAGGACCAGGACTCTTTTGGGAGAAAGAATGGAAGTCAATTAACTCTGAATCATATAGAGAGTATACCTTTCCTATTATCTGGAATTATATCTATCGATCCGGCGCGTCAGGACTTCAATTTCAACAAGATGGTGGACCAGGACATAATACGAAGGCAACAATAGAGTGGATAAGAGAAAGAGGGGTAACACCGATATTCTGGCCTGCCTTCTCTCCTGATTTATCGCCGATAGAGACAAATTGGAATAGAACGAAAGATATCCTACAAGTATTAGATCCTAAGGTCCATAGGAACTATCAGAGACTCCGGAAAGCAGTAATAGAGGCATGGGAATCGGTCACAAATGCAGAGATATATGATATAGTTCATAATCCTGAAAGTGGTATGCGGGCAAGGTGTAAAGCAGTTATTATAGCTAAGGGATTGCATACGGGACTCTGAATAGCTTCATTTATTTCCAGTGGCGAATGCACTGAAAAGTGGTGCCACTTTATAGCAGCGTTGGTGCCAAGGTTGTGGCGTTTTTATATTCATTTCGCCCTGTAGGTTGTAGAAGTTCGAGTGACGCGATAGAAAGGCACGGCCCGGCGCAGAAATTAGCGTACTGACTAGCGGCGTACAAAGTACAGGGGTGAATAAATGTAAAATTGAGGTCATATCACCTGATTTTACGAAGGGCCAGCACCAATCACCTTGTATAGACACCTCTTTACGATCCGTTATTGGTCAGATGCTATCGTATCATTTTACATTTATTTCATCCTGTACTCGTACTGTACGGAGTAGGTTGCACAAAACTCCGCATTTATTTTTAATAACAGCCGCTCCAAATCTCGCCCCCCTTCTTTTAGCTTCTTTTAGCTTCATTATCACTTTGCTTATTAACGGGACGCGAGAGTCGAGAAGAACCTATTATCAATAGCGTCAATGACGTCAATTGCTTGAAATACTAACGGAATATCCATTAATCCGAATCGAAAAGATGGCTCTCTAGGAAGAAAAAAAAGTTGGAATTGTAGAAAGCTACGCTTTAATAATCATTCCGAAACGATGCACCTAACACATTAATGAGTCCTTGATTGCTGATCTTGATTTCGATTTGGACTTGTTATTACTTTCTAGAAGGAACGAAGACCCTAGTGTGCCGATCCCCATTGGAAGCTTGCCTGCTCTAGTTTCAACTGCTATCGTTGCGGAGCTTTATCGCTCGTAAAGGGCCAAAGAAATATATTTATTACCCATTCCATTCTCAGAACTCCATTCAAGATGTGGAAGACGCTTCGTCGTATTGACCGCGAGAGCTAACTCGTAAGGAGGTTCTTTTGAGTTGACATTAAATTTCAGATCGAATCGCGCTCCTTTTTTGACGTCCGGCCCCATTTACTGAGTACTACGATACTTGAAGGGCGGAAACCGCCAACATAATATCCGCCTCCCGTGTGATCTGCTGTCTCGATGCTTAGTACTGGCCTCGAGAACCGAAGTTGGCATGTTGCAGACTAGCTGTCAAGTAGGCTCGCGGCATTCTCACCTAAGATGACTTTTTTCGAGGGAACTTGAAGATGATAATAATATATCAGATGAATCCGCTAGGGATAGAGTATGCTTTGCACCCGACTATCTAGTGGATCGTCCTATCGATGAGCAACGAGCAACGAGTTACCTCGATTTGGCCTCGCATAGCCTCAATTAGGCATTCGGGATTTATGTGTCACTCGTTACGATAACTACTACCCGCTTGGGCATCAATAAACAGAATGCTATGTTTTACCTATCAGGACGTCTATGTTGGCCCTGATATGCCTTCTAGCATAATGCTAGCACCCCCTTTTAACATGAGCAGCTGGCGAGCCCCTTTTGATCAACCATGACTTGAGCTCGTTGACTTCGCCTAAGGCTAGTAGACTCAAGTTGATTGCGCGCTTGCCCGATTCTACCCCCTTTTGGTTAATCGCCCGTGGTATACCCTCATCATATCATGATCTTGGCGAGAACTTTCTTCGCCATGTCTAACGAGTTAAGTCAACTCTGAACTTCTAAATTATATTTTACACACCGCTATATTCTTCCACACAGTCAACTCCACCACCCAAACGGGAGAATAGTGTGAACTTCGAAGCCTAGTTTATTTTTATTGATTATTTGGTAGCCAGTGCCTCGCGCGTTCATAGATAATTCCCCTCTTGAGTTATATACACTCCTATATCGTGGAATGACCACATAGGAGACAGTCACAGATCATCAGCAGAAGCAGTAGAGCTAGATTATCGGGGTTAAATTAGACCAACTACTAGAAAGGGGAAACTTCCTATATTATAACTACTTAAGGCTTTTAAGCCCTAAAGTCGGCGTATAATGTATTACGCGATACGACTAATCACGTACCTACTATCAGTTTATGTTAATTTCTTGACAACTTACTTATTTTCTTTAGTTCTTACTCGATATTTTCATAGTCCGTTTATTATAGTGATCATAACACAGTATGCTCAAGTGTACCAAGGTAGTGGAGGATGAAGTGAATTTATTGATGTAAAATCTATCCAGGCTACCTCGGTTCGCATTTTCACTTCCCAGAATTAAAATATTCACGATAAGCAAAGATACCTACAAGGGAAGAATACATGCTCCAGGGGGAGAGCTACAGAGCATAGTCGCAACATTCTTTCCTCCGCTTAAATTCCTCAGAATTCTGGAAGTCTTTCCCAATTTCTTTAGTGCTCACTTCCAGAGAAACATGAGACCACTCACGTTTGGTATCGAGTTGGAGTGCATCTTGAAGACTCTTCCCATCGAGATCCGCGATCCTGACCCCGCCGACTAGCGTACTGTCTATGGCTCCAATGACGTCGATGACGATTTCGATAACTCACCTATCAATTCTCCATTTGCTAGCCACCCGACGGAACGCCACGTCTTTGACTTTCTCGACATCTATGACATTGTACAGGACTCCGAATTGTCCCTGTAGAAACCTATGAAAACAATATATGATCAATACTACGAAGAGTTCAGCAAACAGGCACACAGAGCACACAATCGACTGGCTTCTATTCTGAGGGAGAAAACGGGCGCTCTTGTCGAAGCTCAGAGCTCTCCGTTCTATGATGTTGACCAAGATGTCTGGACTGTCAAGGATGACTATTCAATTTCAACGCCATACAACAGAGACTATGTCTACATCCCTGTGGAAATTACCTCACCACCCTTCCCCTTCACCCAATCTTCTCTGAACGAGTTGAGGCAGGTAGTTTCGGCTCTCACATCCACTGTGCGTGTGTTCACTAATTCAACATATGGCTTTCATGTGCACGTTGGAGATGGATACGACACGTTCCCTTTCACTACCGTCCAACAGCTTATGGCCATCTTGTGGTCCTTCGAGCCACAGATCCAGTCACTGCATCCTTGGACCCGATGGAACAGCACGTATTGTTCTAGTCTCAGATACCCTATCAATACATGGACAGGAGCCACAGACAGAGGAACAAACTCTGTTGGTGACACATATGTTTCGAAATATCTTGACCCTATCTACAAACTAGTTCATCTTGATCACTTGAAAGGGGTTTTCAGTAGACGCAATGCTTATAATGTCAATAGTCAATAGGACAAAACCATTGAGTTCCGACAGCATGAAGCAACACTAGACGTTGACTGCATCATTAACTGGGTTATAGTTTGTGTGCGATTACTGGAGACCGCTCGAGCAACTAGCCACAAAGGCCGCTTGTTCCTCAATTCATTCAATTTTTCGGAGCAAGGTCTAGCGAAGCAATCTCAACCACCAAGAGATGTTTTCTGGTTCCTCGAATATGTACTAAAACTCCCAGCCCAAGCGGAGTATTACAAAAGCCATATGCCTCTGTCCCGGCGAGAGGAGGACCCAGAGGGCTATGAGGAACACTTGCTAGAAAAGGCTTCTGGCACTTATGAGGTTTTACCGACTCAATCTGGTGGATGGAATACGTCAATCGAAGGCGTCGAGGATACACAAGATGAAGTCCGCCCAGCAGGATAGTCATCTTGGAGTGCGCCACATGAAATTGTTAGGGATCTAACAGGTAGAGATGAAGTTTCGGATAGTCCCGTTGGGTTCCTACTTCTCTTCTCCTAAGTTCTCATCCCAAGGTCGGCTCAAGCAAATTCAATTTCTATATACCCTCTCTAACAGCCTGTGTCAAGAAAGCGGTTCGCACCCAGAATTTCTGTAACCTCATCTCCATGGAGGCCCAAGATACATGTAGTACCATCCCAGAAGATTCTCGAAGGCACGGTTCAGCTCACGCCTCGGCATAGCAAAAACAAAGCCAATACACAATCTAGTCCATCTGACTGTCAGAAACAAACTGGAAATGGCCAATAACATAATTCGTGAATGTATGCTTCTGGAAACAATTCTATTAAACAACTCAAGTACCGAAAGGAGACTAGAAAATCTCTTCATCTTAAATTCACTCATCCTAGAAGTCTCAATTATATGTATAGCTATATGCAGAACAAATACTCAAGGTCTTACATCATTCTTTAAGACGTTTAATGAGTCATGACTATCAGGGTATCCAGTTTTTGGAAGTTTCGTGGAATTCCCGCGTGACACGAATACGCAACATGAGCACTAACCGAGATCAAACAATCAAATTATCACTCTGGGAATAGGGGTATTTCCCCCTGTATAAGCATTAGCCTAGAACTGCTTTTACATGTATATATACCGTGTCACCCCCCTCTAGACACTCAATCAATCAGCCATTTTTACACTCATTTTCAAGTGCAACACAACTCCGTGCTTTACTTGAATTGGTCGTGGATTGTGTTGATCGTGATAAGAGGTTGCATTGTCAAGAGTTGGCAGCTGCAGGAGGATAGAGAATTATTAGGATGGGGAATAAATGTCGCCCTGATGAAATTCTCTTGTATTTCTCCTGTTTATTGATATAGTCTATCACGATAGCTGTGTCATTTAAGGAGGGCAACTGATTTAACAGTAGCGCCTCGATACAACATGAAGGTTGCTTAGTAGAGTGATCATGATACACCTTAACCAAGCGCATGGTAACGAATCACAGAACATGAAAACCCCCTTAACCTGGCTGCATCTAGAAATCCTCAACACGCAACATAAATGGGGAATTGGAGTAGTCGATGGTAATTTATCAGCAGGGCCCAAAGACAGCTCAAATATTCGCTGTATCTTGGCCTTCGGGTATGCATTAGATCTGCCGGAGAGTGAGGCTGGTGATTTAGCCGAATATGACTTACAGGAATAATTCCACCCAACAATAGGTTTTTTATCTTAAACACGCGGGACCCCTCCAATATCGCTACCGACTATCTTATCCGCATACTGCCATGTAAGGAAAAAACGTGGCACTGTGTCAATAGGGGCTAATATCATAGTAATGCGGGGAGACAACCTCAAATTTAATGCTAAGGTCCAAAGGATCATTTAAGCTTAAGTAGCTCGCCCGCCGGCTTGAGTTTGGAGACAACCCAAGATTTGTAGAGATAGTAGTTGTCGGGAAAGAGCCTAGCATGTCTTTAATCACTGGTACAATTTTCGCTGGATTCGCATTACTGCCCACTTCATTCGCCATGACCTCCAGGCTGCTTACATCACACTTCAACGGAGCAATATTCTCTCTCTCCTTGGACACAAATCACCCAGGCAGCAATGGTACCCTCGCGATGACTTCCGCTTCTGGAGGTTGTGGCTCCACGCCGACTTGGCTGCAGTACTACGACGACACAAAGAGCCTCTACTGCTGGGATGAATCGTGGCAAGGCTATGGAACCATGGCAGAGTACAGTGTGTCAACTGACGGTATATTGACTGTTGCCGGGCAAGCAAAGACTACAGGAAACGATGTGCACGGAGTGCTATATGGAGGACCAAAGGGGAGGAGCTTTATAGCTACTGTGCAATAGTATGATTCCCAAATGATTGTTTTTGAACGCAAGCCTATCTAATTCCTTGATAGCACTCCCTCAACTCTCACAACTTACGCGCTCCCACTGAAAGCAGGTCCAGACCCTCCATATACTGTCCCTCTTCAGATAGAGACCTTCACTATAGCTAGCCATGGGCCAAATGAGCGTCAAGACAGACCCCATCCGCATCAAGTTCTTCCTGATCCTACCGGGAAATTCATCCTTGTACCAGATCTTGGTGCCGATGCAATTCATATCTTCTCCATCAACCCTACCAGTGGATTTCTCACCGCATGTCCTGATGCTCAGACAGCCCCAGGAGACGGTCCACGGCATGGAGAGTGGTGGAGCCTCACGGGCAATGCTATGTCCTCGGAAGGCCTGAAGCTTTACACTGTCAATGAACTTGCAAATTCGGTCTCAAGCTGGAGTGTAACGTACGGTGCAGAGTGTCTGAGTCTGAATAAGACGCAGACAATAAGCACTTTTGCTGGAGGAATAGTCCCAGCTGCGACCGTATACAACGGCGCGTCATTCCCTCCAAAAGCGGCCGAGCTCAGGATCGTAGGCAACTTCCTCTACGCTGCTAACCGAAACGATAAGTTATTTGGAGAGCAGACTGACTCTTTGGCGACGTATACGATTGACTCTACCACGGGGACTCTTAACTGGGTCGAAGCGACGAGCGCCCATGCCTTTTATCCAAGAAGCTTTAGTGTCAATAAAGCTGGCACAATGATTGCAGTTGGCGGGCAAACAAGCTCGACTGTATCCATCATCGCGAGGGATGTCGTGACAGGGAAATTGGGAGAATTGATTGCGTCTATACAAGTTGCGGGTAAAGGGACGTATACTAATGAGGATGGCTTGAGTTCTGTTGTTTGGATTGAGTAGGTAGGGACTGTGGGATGAGTATGTGGTGTTGAGAGAGGTGGGGTGGTTGCTTGAAAGGGTAAAATGGTGTAGAAGCTTTTCAGGAGATTGCGGAGAACGAGTATTTGGGATGTATATACTTACTAGGTACTCGGGGACTTACCTTTGCAACAACATATCTTCAAATTTAACAGAAAGTGGAGGATACGTTTCAACACTCTCGCACCCAGCGGTGATTGGGTGAGCAGCGCGAAGCACCATAAGATCGCCCATAGATTCCTTCTCTGCGTTTGGGAGGCACTAATGATTTATATAAGACGCCTGGATCCAAAGGCCAGTGCTCGCGTTGTTGACATTGTCGTCTCCGTGCTGGGGACCAGAGGATACAGAACCCAGACCGAAAAAGTTTCGAAGAACGATGTCATAAACTTGGAAGGTGTCAATCACCGGGACGGAGTCTCTCATAATGAGCTGGTTACTGGCGCCGCGATATGTGCCACAGAGGTCCATGAAATTTTCAACCTGCGAGGGGTTGTCCATAAGTTTACGCACAATCGCCTCGCACAATCCGGCAGGGAACACTCTTATTCTGTGGTCCCGGTTGTCATAGGTCATCTCTGTCAATGCTTTGTCCTCGTTCCCCCATACAACGCAGAAAGCCTTCTCACAGTTTTCTCTGAGGACATGTTGAATTTATAGTTTAGCATAAATCCTATGGCACCTGCATCTAGAAAGGGCAACTTACTACTCAGTTATTCACTCTCCGGCAATAGCTCTGCTTGAATGCTTGAATAGGCCGGTGACTCAAACGGGGTACTGTAACCGGGACCTGGCAGTCCTACCAAATTTCTGTCTTAATCTAAACACTTCTCAAACGTCAACGTTCTGCAGCGTTTCGATCATTTTCGGCAGATATAGATTTGTACTGTTGCAGGTTACGCAACTCCCTAAAAGCAGGGATATTTTTACCTTCTTTTTGAGCAGCTTACTTAGAATCTATCTCTTACTATTCGAGAACAACCACGCGTCTACATAAGCTATAGCTTATAAAACTTATGCTATAGTATATACTTGAATCTTTTTGTTTTTTTTGTACTTATATATATAATATATATATTTAAGGGAAAACATCTAAAACGCCATACTTAGGTTTATATTTTATTCTGAAGTGCAGACCTTGTAGTTTGCACTTATATTCGATTGTTCCTCTTAAGAAAGTTTGAACAAGATTTAGGTCAACATGGAGTGAGTCTAGGACGATATTCGTTTATTCTCCACTCTTCCTACTTCTCCATAGGAAGCCTCGCAATCTTGAAACAGTTTGGAAGCCATTCAAGTACCTCCTGCTTACCCAAGAGGAGCTGTACCAAGGCTTCCGCTGACTGGAAAGTCATAGCCATACCTATTGCTGTGAGGATTGGTGCTGGTGACAAGAATGGAGACTTACCATGTCCATGAAATCCCGCGCAAATCCAAAGCCCTTCTTGACCAGGAGCTTCACCAATGATTGGCTGGGTATCGAACGTATATCCCATAATACCAGACCACTCCTGTACCACTAGTCCATTCTCACCCCAATTCTCACCAAAATACTTCGAAGGTGTCTCCTGCGACAGGTACGCCGAAATTGTAGGGTCTATTCGCGAGTCATCCAGCATTGGTTGCTGTCCATGAGGTCCCTTTCGACGGCCACCTCCTGTACTAAAGTCAATGGAAATCAATGCTGAAAAATCCTCAACACTTGCCGAATATTATGTCTCCCTCTCCAGAAAGGCCCTTCGCTCGCCTCTGCCAGTACTCTTTGTCCGCCAATCCACCAGTTCGTTCCAATACAGGATTTCCATCAATCTTCGAACCTGGACGTATAGCAGCAATCTGCCCGCGTGTGGGAATTATGAAGTTTGATAGCGGAGGGTAAAGAGCACCGGTGTACGCATTCGTCGCTAGAATGACCTTGTCCGCAAGTACATCCCCTCTCTCAGTCATAACTTGCCACTTCTTTGCACCACCAGCAAATATGGGAGATACTTCCAAGACTGGGGTGTTTGTCTGAAGGTTCAAGCCCCTCTCCATTGACATTTCAAGGAGAGCACACACGAACTTGTATGGCTGCAAAGCAAACGCAGGAAAAGATACAGCCCCGACACCATTTGGGACGAGTAAATCTTCTTTCGCTTCCTGTGCACTCCAAAGCTTGTGCTTTGTTAGTACTGCTTCTTCTCGCTTTCCATCAAAAACCTCTTGGCGTGCTTTCAATGCAGCCAGGACGCTTTCCCATTGCCTCTGATCAGTCGATATGTCTATCGTTTCCACGTCTCGAAGGTCACAATCAATATTTTGTTCCTTGATGAACGCTCCAACGTTCTTCACATTAGCCTCTTCAAGCTGTTCCATCAGCAGCGCATCGTCTTTGCCAAATTTCTCAAGATAGGCTTTAAAGTAGACATATCTCCCCGCTCGGCAATGGCCACCGTTACGGCCACTAGCACCACTTGCTGCCTGCCTTGCTTCGAGCATCACTATCGATGCAGATGGTTCCCCGACGAGTAATTTATATGCGATGCTCGCTCCAGTAATCCCAGAACCGACAATGACATAATTGATTTTTTCTGGGATTTTAAGGGTCGAGCGAAGGTCAGCAATTTTATGAGGGGGTGTTTGCCAATATGACTTCGTCGGATCAGGCACCGGGAGTCCCGTTGCATATTTTGAGGCTGTCATTCTCTTAAACTTAGGGAGGATGAAAAGCAGAGGAAGTCTGCTAATTTTCAGAGGAAGCTAGATGTTACAGCTTGTCCAAGGAGCACCACTGCAAGAATGATAAACAGGTTAATTGACGACGACGATCACGATTTGGCAGGCACTGTCATTGGTTCGCCACTACAGTTTTTGACGTTAAATGCTGACTGCCCCGCTTTTTAGGATTGGACCGCCCCGGAAATTCCGTCACTCCCCCTATTTGTTCATGAAGAGAACCATGGGAATGAAAGGTGGTTTCTTGAAACGAAGGAATTATCTGAAAAGGTACACAATCGTTATATTTCAACACGCTTACGTCAAGCACCGTCTAATTCTACATGACCATCTAATCCCAGTTTCCTAGTCCCAACTCAGTCTCCCGACTTTGTTTCTTGTCTTCGATAATTTGCCCAATACTCCATGGCTCGTAGGTGTATCCAGGGGAATAGTTTGGTGGAACAGTCTCATCGTTGTCAAAGGAAATGTCCTTTTTCATCGACTCTAGCGCCTTTCCATGGTTCTCCTTAGCATATGTCTCTAGGTTGTGAGCTCAAAACCCCTTAGCCATCTTTGGAACTGACTTTGGGTCAAGCTTGACCTTGTCCCAGTCTGTCTCTTAGAGAAGTTCTGCGGGCCCGTTTGGCAAACTCAAAATACCAGTATTTCGACGATTATTTGGTATATAGTATTTCTAAGCGCGCCGGGGCATTTGGCAACTCTGGAAATCAAGCCGTCCTTACAAGTTATCTACCTCCCTCATTCTTACATTACGAGTTCTCTTACGAGTGCACGTACCCCCCCTCTGCATGTCACGCCACATATTAACTTAAGGCTTATAGGAATATTATTTCCTAGTTAAACGTAAGGACTTACATATGGAATTCTTTTATGAGTCGTGGCATTAGTTAACTCATTAATTGGTGAGTGATTTGGAGCATAGGAACGGAGACCCTAAACACCCTTCACAACTTGCCTCCAAATTAAGAAAAACTTCATTGTTCGTCACTCCGTTAAGTTTCTAACTGGAAACACACATTAGAACCTTTGGAGTCCCAGAAAATGATGTTTAGTTAGACTTATAGGGTCTACATGCAACCCGAGTGGTTTACTCCTTAGACAGTTGCAGGTGTATCTGTAAGAACATCCCTGCTATAAATTGCATAAGAGAAATTCTTTAGTACGCCCTGAAGTCTCCACTATTCAATGTCACGCTAGGCAGGCTGCTTACTAGAAGGATAGGAGCTGACAATTCAACTTTTATCACACTTTAACAGATTGAACCAAGTTGCGGTCGTAGTTTATGAGTTATTAAAGAAAGGACGGTTTTGGACGTACACAAGGTGCTCTAAATTCTTGTGTGTCTCAGGTACAAATCTAAGCTGCATAGCCAAAGGCGTGAATTAGAAACTGGGCAACTGGGGGTAGCTTTTTAAGGATGGGGTCTCAGGAAAATTTAGCACTATAAAACAACCACCCGGTTTCAACTGTGGGAATTCTGCAGGAGGTATGCAGTAGGGAAAAGAAACTGACCTAGAAATCACTATTTATCCGGGACGTCAGGGGCTCGCTTAATTAAGTATCTACGAACGGGGGAGTCTTTCAAGCACTGACTAGACTCTTACCCCGGTTCTACACACTCACCCCCTACCCCCGCTGTCCGATTGCGACAAAGTGCTTCCATTTTGTCTCAAAGGCACGGTGACATTTGCACTAAAACTGACGTCCGAATCAGCTTCCGGCAGAGCTGCACTTGGTCTAAACTTGAGGCCCTAACATACACCTTCAAAAGTTTTACTGTCTCAAATACAATATTGGACATCTTATGGTGGAATAAAATCTTGAGATGGATTTGTTAGTGGCTTATCAACAGTCCAATTTGCGTTGTCACACCAAGAAAGTTAGAACATGGAAGAGGAGCTTATGTGGTCAGAAAATCCCCGATCTAAATGTTATAGTTCGCTGGCTTGCTTTACAGTGCTTGCGAGTTAGGACTAAGGCACCAACCTATCCTTTAGTGGTGAAGGCTCCTCGTCCCTTAACAAGCCCCTCTTTTATCATATAAATACGAATTACTTATATCAAATAATTAGTTCAAATTTTTGAGAATACTTATTCTTTTACATCTAACCTATTAGAATATAAGGGGATTGATTTATGGTTTATTTTAAAAAGATTATTCTGTATCTCCCCAGAAAACAGCCAAATCTTATTCGTGCGAAAAAAAGACGTGGCCACTTGGCACCAACTCGCCAACTGAGACCAGTATGTCTAATATGATATTGATTCTTCATTTCAATCACATTGTCTATTCGAAGACTGAGCTTCAACGCACGCAGCATTTATATGGGTTTCTAAAACATTACTTCTATAAGCATGATGATTGAGCCTCGTCAGCCAGAGGCTAGCCACCTTAGTGCAGCTCTTGCTGCTTCAACTGGAGACGAACCGGCTACTTCACATCCTCATCGCGCCAGATCTTCCATCACGGCCCAAGTCAGTGCAAGCGTTGCTAGGCAATGGAATCGACAAAGTGTCATGGTCTTCGCAGATTTCAATATCTTTGAAAATCCACGCAACAGTCGCTCGGCTGGCGAGGAGCCAGGAACAAATTTCTTCGCGAAATGGGATCCCAACACCAAAGACGACGAAGGCTATATTCTGGAGAAGAGTCTCCCAGAGCCACCATATCACGTTTTCACAAGATCGAAGAAGAAGCAGATTGTCTACATTGTTTCTCTCGCTGGAATCTTCTCTCCATTTTCCAGCAACATCATATTCCTAGCACTAGGCCAAATAGCGAAAGTAAATTCTTTTCTCTTCCACATCTTATATGCTAGGCTGATTCTGCGGAGGACCTGAAAGTCAGCTTGTCGCTGATCATTCTCACCATTACTGTCTACACGGTCGTGCAAGGTCTTTCACCCTCCTTCTGGGGCCCCTTGAGCGATACTAAAGGAAGACGAATCACTTTCATCTGTAAGCTTATCCTGCAACACAACTCCTCACTCAAACTAAATCTCTTGAAGGTACCTTCCTCGTATATTCTGCTGCCAACATTGGGCTTGCCTTTAGTAACAACTTTACCTCCTTGATGGTGTTTCGAGGGATTCAGGCAGCTGGATGTTCTGCAACCACATCAGTTGGTAGGTGGTAATATTGATAACGAGATTCGCTAGTTGATATTCATTACAGGTGCTGGAGTCATTGGGGATATCACAACCTCTAAGGAACGCGGAAGCTTAATTGGAATCTTTGGTGGCAGTAAGTCTCCAAGTCAAGTTCGCTTACTATCGAGCTAACCTTACAGTGGGAATGCTAGGACTATCGCTTGGGCCGGTGTTCGGTGGCATCATCTCACAATATCTTGGCTTCCGTGCCATCTTCTGGCTTCTGTTTAGTATAGGTGCCTTTGTGCTGTTACTCTTAGTAGTGGTTCTTCCCGAAACCTGTACCCTCCCACAGTAATCCTTACTTTCACAAGCAGATGTGCTGACAGGCATCGTAGTGAGAAGTATTGCGGGCAATGGCACTATAAAATTAGGAGGAATCAACCGCCCATTGATTTACATCTTCAAGCCTCCCGTGGAGGCTATTTACACCAAAGAGCATGGACCTACGAAGAAAGTGACACTAAGATCTGTCCTTGCACCTCTAAAGTTTCTGCTCGAGAAGGACGTCTTCATTACCTTGTTCTATGGAAGTATCGTATTCATGGTATGGAGCATGGTGGCTGCTTCAACCACGCCCCTATTCCAAGAACCCTTTGGACTGAACGACCTTCAAGTGGGTCTTGTTTTCCTCCCAAACGGCGCAGGATGTGTTGTAGGATCTTACTTGACTGGTTATCTAATGGACTCTGATTACAAAGCTGTGGAAAGAGAGTATCTTCTTTCGAAAGGCCTGCCACTCTCAACAACTCTCAACGAGAAAGAGCTGGCAGATTTCCCTATTGAGAGGAGCAGAATGAGGAATATGTGGTGGCATGTTCTGATATTCGTCGTTACAGTCGCCGCTTACGGGTACTCGCTCAACTTACGCACTCTGTTCGTACCATTGATCTTGCAATTCTGTATTTCATATACAGCGACGGCCATATATTCTCTTAACAGCGCCTTATTGATTGATCTTCATCCTGCAGCTTTCGCTAGTATTACGGCTGTCAATGGTTTGATTCGATACTCGATGAGTGCTGCAGGTGTTGCAGTGGTGCTGATAGTGACTGATAGCATCGGAGCAGGATCAGCATTTCTCTTCTTCGCAGGGATTACGGCAGGATTAAGCCCATTGATCTGGATGGAGTGGGAAAAAGGTCAATCCTGGAGGAATGAGAGGAGAATGAGGATGGAGAGGAAAGAAGAGGAGCGAGTATTATAGAACTTGGAGAAAGCATGAGAAATAGTGGCTGGTATATCCGCATATCGGATGGCTTGGTAGTTCGAGACAGACTATATTTGGCAGCGATAGCGTAGGGTTTTACGCCAGCAGTATTACGACCAATGAAGTAAGTATCCTCTTTTAAAAGGACTTTATTAGCTATTTAGAATATTATTGCCTCTTAGACTTAAGAGGAGAGCGAGTAGTTCATTCATAGTTATATAACATAAGATGGGGGTTATAATCATGAATAGTCCCTTTTTGGGTATATCTCTCAATTATTGGAATCAATTCTCTAGAAGTCTTCCTCTTGATGCTCAAATCCCGTGCGTTGTGACAGTAAGATACTCATTTGCTTGACCCTCCATTAGGTATGCGATAATACGTAATATTGAACATCGAAGAATAATATTATGAATATCGAAATATTATAATTATAATAACAACGTTATAATATAGTTATGCAATTACGAATCCGATGCACATGGAAGGCTTCCATCCACCCCAAATCTTCTCCCGAATTTCCGGGTGAGATTAAGACCGAAATGTCCTGAAATTGGCGCAAATGTAACACCCACAGAGTTCGAAAGTGAAATGTGGTAGATGAGAAGCACATATTCCTATGTTCCACGCGAGTCTAGTCCCGCTCCAGGAAGGATCAGCCCAAAGAGTGCAATCCGAGAGCCAATAGGTCGGACACCGCAGATGACTGGTGTAGATTGAAATTGCCAATTGGTTCGCTGACGAAAATTGAAACTAGCGGGGATCCTTCGACAAGTTCGTGGTCTCTATGCCTTGTCCTGTGGTGATGGCCTCAACGTCGCCACCAGATAGGAAAGAACCCAAGTCAGCCCGAGATTTCCGCCCTACGGATGACCGACTTTTCTTAAAAAGGGTCTTGCAGTCTTTCATCCACCTTAAAATCCTTTTCGATTTAGCCTTTTCGGATTTGCTGCTACTTCCAGAGCTACTTGGAGTACGGTCCTCAATACTGCTAGTGGGCGGTAGAGGAGGAAGTTTACTCATCCGAGCATTCGGCGGCATAGGCCACATCATCATGGTAATTGCCCAACCAGGTTCGATCACAGCCTCCCAGACTTGTGGTGGAATACTTTTTCCATTTGGCCCAACCATATCGTATTTTCCTTCCGCCACCCAAGGCCCGATTATCTGGACATTCAGGAATGCCTGCTGAATAAGCCCTTCCATGGCCTGCAACTGTTAGCTAATTCAATTCTGATGGAGAACAAACTCACAGCCCAAGTTGCACACAAATGAAAGGGAAAGGTAAACTTTCTTCCTATACAGTCCTTGAATCTGATAGGTGGTTTCTCTTTCCGGTATGGTGGTGGTTTACCTGCAGCTATTGCCTTCGCTAACTCAGCTGCTGCCTCTGGTTTCGCCTCCTCGTCCTCTATTTTTGCTTTCAATCTCTCCTCCTCTCCCTTCCAAGTCTCCTCCTCCAGAAGTGTGATTCGACTTCCACCAATACCACATGTTATCCCGACGACACACATTGATTCTAGGTCCTTCTCATTCCTACGCGGGAAATTTAATTCTTTCCAAAGTTGTGCGCCCTCAACAGCATCTACATATCCGTCTTGAAAGAATGTCAATGGTCTACAGGTTAACCATGGCTTCGCTCTCCAAACAGCTTCTCCAAGATGGTGGACTGACATGTCTGGGTCTTCGATGATATACGACAATTTCGAAAGAGGAGCTGTAAACTTGATGTCGAGTGTAAAGGGCTTGAAATTGACAGGGAGGTTGAATGGAGCCTTAGACGTGCCAATCACCTCCTTGTATGAATCCTCGGAGGTTCTTGGTATGATCTCCTGAAGGTCGCCTGAACTAACGGATTCATGAAGTTGTTGATGTACAGATGTGTCTCGACTTGCCTCGCTATCGTTCTCGCTTTCTGAAATATCGTGCTGGACATCGTCTTCTTTTGAATTTTGATCTTTCATACTATCGCCTTCCTCTCTCCCATTTAAAGCAAACAATGCTAGCTGCTCCATATGGCGACCCAAATGGGCACGGAATTGTTTCAGGGTACCGTGTGGCTCTATACTTCTTTCGTGCTCAGCGGCTTTCCCTTTCCAGTTTTTATCTGATGATTTTAGTGACTCAGCCCATTCGTTGCAAAGATTACAAGCTGATGCAGAAAACTTATCAATTGGCTCCTCGCTCTGGAGTACGAGTGCCTCAAGTTGGGAGCCAGTGTAAAGGATGTTGTGTTTAGAAGCAATGTGCTTTGTAAACTCCTCCTTACTTCCACAAGGTTGGTCCTCGCAGTATTGGCAAGTCCATTGTCTTCGATGTTGTTGTAGCTCATGTGCGAACCACTCCTTCCGGCTGGGGAACATTTTGAGGTCGCAGCTTGCAAATGTGCACACATATGGCCGGAGATCTCGAAAGACATGCTTCCTGTTTTGTATCAGAAATGAGTAATTAGGTTGGAATTTATCATAAATGCGATAGCGAATAGTGCTCGGCATAGCTGCTCCTCACTCGAGGAGATGCATCGACAGAAGAGGTGTGGAATAATAGACGATAATTAGAAATAGGAGCCGCTCATACTTCCATGCAGCCTTACTCTTAACCATCTGCTCAGTGCGGCAGTACGGACACTGAAATGGTTCCCCAAACTCAAATTCAACTCCCTCAAATGCCATCTTTGGCGGCTGAGGCACTGTTAATTTGATATTTGCATCCGCCTCATACATCGTTGCATCATATGGTGTTTGGAAGCCAACTGATGATGCCTCATCCCGCGGCTGAGTCTGCCTTATAATATCACCCTTTAGGACGCTCCCGCTTTCTATGAATGTTGTCGCCTTCGTGGAAGCAATTGTTTTAGCCTCTTTCTTTTCATCTGTCGCGTGTGTTTCGTACCAATCGCGAGATAACTTCCCATGATGTTCTTCTCGGTCGCTAAGATACTGTCGCCTTCGCGATATAGCTTTCCCAAGTCGTTCTAACATCCATTTATTGTCCTCTGAAGACGAACCATGCTTTTCAACCACGTGAACGATATCGTACCTAGGATCCAACTTAATCCGAGAAGCTGCCTTTAGGTAGTCGTCATGAGAAGGGCAGTTTCTGATGACAACTGACATCTTCATCAAATTAGCATTAGCGCCCTGAATAGCTAACCATAGCTGCTCGAGTTCTGAAGTGTGCACAGCTTCATGTGAACTGTCCGAGGTCCGTTCATCCTCAGAGTCATTCAACGCATCCACTTCCCAGGTGTCGTTTTCCTCGATTCCTTTCACGATTAGGATGGCTATCTTGGTAAGCGAGGTCATAAAAATCATATCTTGACTTACAGTCCTCCAATGATTCTTGAAGACCTTGAAGTATTTTAATAATTCTCTGGCGAATATTGGTCGCCTCTTTTAAGCGGAAATCTAGTGATGTCCGAAGATGATCTTTTTGAAGTGCATCGATGTTGACTGCCCAAGCTTGGAACTTTAGCCGTGCGTCCAGTGCCGTAGGAAGTAATGCGTTTTTATCAAAGTTAGATTCGTCGGTTTGCCGGGTAGTAGAAAGCTCTAAGGCTGTGTAAAAGCCGGTATAAGCATCAAGACAGGCTTTACTGAGTGAAAATATGGATGGAGTCTGAGTAGCTTTGATAGCCTGGGAGGGAATCAAATATCTGGCAACCTTCAATGGTTCATCGATGACTGAGTATCCACCACACATTCTACCTGACATAACACATTTGAGGCATTGCGGGCGCGTGCTCTCACATTTGACATCTCGAATTCTACGGTCAATAAAATTTAGTAAGGTTCGTGTAATTACTATCGAAATAGAACACTATTATGTCTTATTATTCTAACGAAGAGTTGGTACACCGTTTCATTTAGCGATAGAATAGAGTTTGATACCTCCATAGCCTACGAAGCTATGCTGAAACCGCTCATGCCCTTCCTTGTGCAAATATATCAAATCTTTCTCCTTTCTGGACTCGAATCTTACTGCACGCTTTCATACGATCTGGAAATATGAAGTTTTTAGCTTACCTGCAGTTATTACAGCCGGGCTTGATCTTCGGTTGACTTTCTTGTGTAAATAGTTTCTTCCCAATAGGGCTCACTGTCGGTTTGTCAAATTCTGTGAGACTTGATAGCTTGCTTAACACTCTTTCATCCTCCAGGGCTATCGTCAGGTCAGCCTCCTTAACCTTACTAAACGCCTGCATTTCGGATTTTCTCAGTCGGAGGAGCTCGTACTCTTTCAGTTGACGATTTTCCGCCAGAAGCCTTTCAATCTTTTCATTGGCAGAGTCAAGTGCTTCGGTTAAGGTATTAATTTTTTGACGTTGCCTTTTAACATCCTCTAGGCTCGAACTTGGTTGATTAGGGCTTAAGGTACTCATAGCTGGTTGCTCTGATGGGGCAAAGTGCCTAACGTTATAGGGGAAGTCGTGGACCTTCTTCTATGTACATGGAAGAATAAGGTTATCGAGTGTGGTCGGTAGCGCATTGGAGGCAGCAGTATGTAAAATGGTTTGCTTATGCGGACAGAATTGTCGGATAGTGTGAGTGATGAATACCTTGAGGCGGTGTCGGGATTGCTGAAGCACGCAAGTCATGGATCTACGACAAGGATATTCAGCTCTGACCATCGAACCGAAAATTCCCGGCTTCATCCTCTCGAACAGCATAAGAATGCGGTTGTTCTCATCATCGCTATGTCCGGCATCGAAGTCGCTGGTTTAGTCCTTGGAAGCTTCCCACTTCTGGTATCCGCAGCTGAACGCTACAAAGAAGGCTTCGAGCCTCTGCGAAAATAGAAACGATTCCGTACCGACTTTCTCGGCTTCATCGATGCGGTGGATATCGAAAAGCAACTCTTCGACCAGACAATTGAGCGCTTTCTGATATCTGCGGATGTTCCACATGAGGAGCTAGGGCTATTTATGAATGACCCTGACTATACTGGGTGGCATGACAATGCTCTAGTTGTATTCCTCCAAACACGGCTCGGGCCGTCGTACCCAGTCTACATGAGCACTATCAGAGCCATGAACGATACCATGAAAGATCTCGAGACTGTCCTGTCCTTGACGAACGGCCAGGTGGGTCAATCATTTGTGGCTTGAACAAAGGCTAATCGACCTCGCAGTTTGACTGGGCAACCGAGGGAGCTAATAGATGGGACTACCAACTGAAACGAATCCAGCTAAGCTTTAGCAAAAGAGGGACAAAGAAAGTTGCATCCTTAGAGTCGAACAATCGAAAACTTCGGGATCTGCTGAACTCCAACGAGTGGCTGGACAAGAAGCGGATAAGACATAAAGGGGCTTCATGGGCAAACGTCTTCGAATGCATTAGACGGCATGCTAGAAGTGTGCATACTGCGATTACAAAAGGTTGGAATTGCAGCTGCACAATTCCACATATAGCAGCTCTGCGGCTCGAGCAACGGAGCAAGGGAGGCTGGGGATCCCACTTTGTGATGGTGTTCAACATTGTAGAGGGCCAGGTCAAGATCAATGATGTTCCGAAAGAGGTGGTGATCACTGTCCAAGTGGATGCAACGGACGCGGTAAATTCACAAAGAAATTTAGTGCTACTCCCAGATAGGAGCCAAGGCAATATTGATCAACTTCGAAGCGACTTCACCCTTACAGAAAAATCTATGCTAGGTAGCCTTCCGCGCTCGTTATTGCGACCTTCTGACTCTGAATCGACCTCGACCTCTTCATTAGGGAGGGTGAAAACCATGTTCTCCAGGAAGAATTCCAGCAATAACTGCACAACTATTTCTACATCAAATGGCACAGAATTGCTTGTATCTGGAAGCACCACAGAGTAAGGATGATGTGTTCCTTGAGCAACAGACCCCCGGCTGATCAGCCTCAGAGCAATACCCAAAATCAAAAAGTCGGTGGGATTTCAAACCACGTTGCAGGCACAAAGTCAAACCTCCCTCTCCCCATCAATGACTGCGGCAAAGTCTACACCGAGAAATTGCAAAGTCTACACCGAGAAATTCCATTGAGATACGAGATCTTTGTTCTGCCCTATGGCAATCAGATACAAACTCGACTTGCTGTGGCTATATCACAGATGACCAGGACCGGAAACATGAGATATTGGAAATAAATGAAGAAGCTCTGGCAGCTACCGGCTGTCTTCTAGTAACCTTAGAAGACTTGCTAAACGGTAAAGCCGGATTGAGATTAAACAGACGACAACGACATCAAATCGCCAGCATACTTGCATCTTCCCTTTTACAGCTTCAGACAACACCCTGGCTTGCAGGAAAGATTGCAAAAAGCAGTGTCTTTTTTCTAAAAAGAGGGACAAGCATCGCCATCGACCATCCATACATTCAGCACTCATTTGTATCAACCAAACTTGGTGAAGTTTCTCCAAACATGCCAGAGCAAGGCAATACGCGCTTCGCCGCTCGAAACAGTCTCGCCTATTTGGGTATTCTCTTGCTAGAACCTTGTTTCGGTGAGACGATTGAGAGCCAGAAAATCCGGAACTCGTACTTGGGGCCAGACGGGAAAGAGTATGAATCTGCTGATCCAATGACCCTCTCTCCTGCTGATTATATGACTGCTCGAGACTGGGTTGAGCGGGTGTATGAGGAAGAGCCCGACTTGGAGCACATCATCAGATGCTGTGTGTTCTGTGCTTTCGAGGAGAGAGCAGACTGGTCCAGTCCGAAATTTGTTCAAGTGGTCTACGAGAGTGTCGTAGAACCCTTGGAGCAAATCATCGCTAAATGGCCATCTACCTGAGACAGCTGGTCGGGGGGGGTCTGGACTCTGGACCAAGGTATGAGGCTTCAGGCCTGCCTCGAGAGCTCCACACAAAGGGCTTGGAAGACCCAAAATCAAGAAGGATAAGTAAGTAATGACCACAACGGATCAGCTTTAATTGCAAGCTCGGTTGACCAAGAAAGGGATTGGTGAGAGAATCCGTTCCAATATCCACGTGATGCCCCTGACCTGGCCATAGCAAGAAATAAGTCACCTGCGCTACAGCCAAAAGCAGCGTGAGGGAATACCGCCAGAATAACTTACCCCGCACGACTCCACAATTCTCTCCGCTTCCCCAGCTTTTAATTCGTCTCCACATTGACTCCACATTCATGCTCCCTCGAGTTCACCCAATCAGAAGCCTTGAAATGAAAGCGTAAACAGTCTCACCTGGGGCGGCGACACGCCTAAGTCTGCTTGTATCAGGTCACTTCGTACTCCTCCTTCTCCTCTCCTCTCCTCTCCTCACACGACATCTCAATCTCACTTCATTCTCAAAATCAGCACAATCACGCAAATTAACTTCATCTTCTCGAGATTCTCCTTCATAAACAAACGACTACAAACAACTAGATACATCAAATACATCAAATACACCACCCAATAAACACCACCGCAGCCATGGTTCCAGCCCCCCGATCCTTCACTCGTAGCACCGGCCTTCTCGTCGGAGGAGCTGGATTTGCCTCAGCAGCACCTCTTCTCTTCTTCGTTCCCGGTGCCGAAGAACGTCTCGCAGCACAAGCAGCCAAATGGGGTCCAAGATGGAACAGAGGGTTCGCTCGTGTTACACCTGTTGTTGAACGTCATGCTGCGAAGTTGGAGCCACGGATGCAGAAGGGCGTCAAGAGAGTTGAGCCGCCATTCAAGAAGGCTGCATTGTAAGTCCGGATCCATTCCTTTCCCCGTCTCCGGCCACGTATCATACGTGGGATAAATGGGGAATCATACTAGAGATTAGAGGCTAATCCGTTGTGCTCCATAGAATGGTCGACCGAAACATCAAGCGTGTCGTCGCGAAATTCCCAATCCCGAAGCAATGAAGGTGGCGGAGTTTGAACTTGCATGAACAAAGCATGGCATTGGAGAGCGGTCGGTTAGATTTGATATCGCGGCATAGAATGCTTGTATTATACCCAGGAGTGAAGCACATGACGAGAAATATGAAGTTGTATTTACATCAAACTCGCTCTGTCTTTTCCAACCTCTGTTATTCTTATTTTCAGGAACGTCCGTGGATATAGTTGATCACGGCGAGTGCCGATGCTCCGTATCTACTATACAGTACAGGCTGTCAGTGTCAGTCAATCGGATGTATTTCAAGCATCGTCATCCTGGATGTGCACCAGCTCTCATTGACATACTCCCAAGTTGTATCATACTTCGTAGTCATCAGAGACATATTCCAAGAGACCAAAAGGTATATACCCAAGGGAACTTTCATCTTCATTTAAGGAGATGGATCCTTGCACCGTCACCTTCTCGTGATTCGAAGTGATTATTCTCCGCAGCTATCAACTTACCGCTATCATCTCTAGATGGACTCTCAGTCTCAGAGATCCTTCACTTCATTCCCAACCACAGTGCTTGCAGCTGTTGCTAGATACAACCCATGTTTATTAAAAGCAAACACCTCCCCTTGCCCTAGCACAAAGTCCACCGCACCATCGTTCAAGATCTTCCCTGACAGAACCCCCATCGAGTCCCAAAACAATAATGCCATCGCCAACCCCCGCCCACAGATATCCCTGCGTATCACAATTCAACCCACCTGGAATACCACTACTCACCAACGAAAATGGCCGTTTATTGATTAGGAAAGGCTGTTTTGAAGAAACCGGAGACTCAATGCCATCACCCGATGCCGCTGTTAATGTGTAGGACACGAAGGCATAGATCGAGCGCTTATAAGTCTTATCGCCTTCGAGTATCCGTCCAGGGCGGTTCAAGATGCTGTCTTCTCATACGATTCGGAGTTAGTGGTGTTTGGCCAAGCGGTAATTTGATCCCCCAAGCACGGGAGGGAGTAGGACAAAGACCTTAGGGAAGCCAACCGGGTTATCTGTGAACCAGATTGCACCGTCTGGGGTGAAAAAGGCGCCCTTGGGACTTCCGAATGAATCCCGAAGTATGATTTTAATAGGACGGTTGTTTTGTATGGTGGTAAGGCTTGCATGTATGTGAGTCCTCCATTTTCGGTGAGTGAGTGAGCCTTGGGCGTCGAACAAGATGCCATCTTTGTATTTGAATCCACCGTTTACGATGGTAATTGTGGGTGACTCGTCGATGAATTTGGGAGGTCCAAGTCACTTTCTTGTTGTATGATCATGGAGATCGAAGCGGCCTTTGTGGTCGTGTTAGATGAGGTTGCGATGTTGTATTGATTACTAGTTGCAAAGACAGTGGTTTGGTTGGATGAGAGGTAGACGCTAGCTTCATGGAAGAGAGGCATGCTTAGGTCTTCTATAATGAGTTCAATTGAGGGACTACTTCAATCAAATCGAGGAACTTATGACTGGAGACCTGGAAGGCCGATGTGCTGGAAGGCAGTATCGAATTATAGTCAATGGCGAATTAGTAGGATCTACCACCTGGAGATGAAAAGGAGGGTCAGTAAACATACTAGTAGAGCGAAACTCAATAACATACCTGGATTATCGACGCGCTTTGGGAGAGAACCCCGGTTATGATACCAAGTTGGAGTGCCGCAACAGTGATCGCTCTCATCTTGGAAATCATTTTGTTGCTACTCTTGAGAGCACACAATTATTCTCAAGATATTTTCCGCTTGTCTCTAAAATATTGCATCTCATCGTGTTTGAGAGCATACGGTACCAAGACCAGCCAAGATGCTCTTAAGTCGTTGAAGTTTAAAGTGGCATGGGGCCGATGTTGTGATGATTGACAGCCTTGACAAAAGATCTGTTATTGAAGATGCCAAGCAGAAGATAATATGGAGTCGCGAGAAAACATCAGGTTTCGAAACTCCTATTCAGATGTCAAAGAAATGATGGGAAGTTTTGCAACAGCTTGGTTCACCTTCCGCATATATATCAAGGTATTAGATCCTCTGTACCTTCTTGATATTTCCTAAATTTCTCCAGCGCCTCTTCCTCCAATTCACGTCTTCAGTCACGGTCTCCTGGCTCGTCGTCCTCTAGCACTTGACGATCCTCACGATAGACCCCGAGCACAGTTTTGACCGCCACGCCCATCTCTTGTTCTAGGTATGCTGCCCAGCATTTTGCGTAATAACCCTTGATGCGTACATCTTCTAGTCCCTTTATCCTTCCCAGGGCACGTACAAACTCCAGATCAATCCCCAGACCTCTCTCGAAAGCACCCGGCGCAAAATCCGAAGGAAAATCTCACTTTGCATCCCATCTAACCTCAATAGACCTCAGCCCAATTGGCTCTTCGGAAAGGACTTGAAGAGCTTGTAGCCAGCCGGACAGATCAGCCATCCAAGGAATCTTTATGTATACTGACTTCAGCAGCTTTAGATTGGAAGCACCGACTTGAGTGGCAAATCCAAGGAATTGCCGTGGTTCACTGAATCTGAAAAAGTTCTGTGAGTAGAGTATCGAGTTTGCTTCGCGATATATTTGTCTACATGTTCGTAGCACCTCGGGTTCTATCGTTCTGTCTAATGGGGAGTGTTTCATCACGAGCATAACCAGTTTTTGTTTTTGATCCCGACCGCCATGGAAGGATCCCGTGATCGATCGAGTCGACTCACGAGGAGTTGATCGTAGATCTCAAGTCGAACTTCGAGAGGCAGCATCAGGGGCGTGATATTGGTATGTGAATTGCTGATGTTGGGAGAGGCCTGCCCCAGAGGTTGACGACGGCGATTGCGTGTCTCAGAAAATTTAGCTGCGGCTAGCCCTTCACTATCGCAGGTGTTCGGGTTAGACAAGGCATCAGCAGTAGTTATTTTCGAAAAGGTCATCGTGGTGTAGATAGCAACAATTGTTGATAAAGGTTAAATTATCTTGCGTCCATTTAAAAGCGGAAACCCCTCAGCTGGCGGCACTATTAGTCAGCGGGCATCCTTGATACTACAAGCACTATCTGGCTTTATACTGGCTCGTATCTGTGCGGTACCTCCCACAGTTCAAGAAACCAAGTCTTTCCTTCTATCGTCATTGTTATCAATATGTCCTAGCAGAGAGAGAAGCTGAAGAAAAAATATGTAATTTTGCCTGTTTAGAACGCTGGATAACACTCGGTTCGCCTCGTGATATAAGCTTTGTCATATACTCGGGATAAGTAAAACGGCTTCCTAAGTAAAATAGCTTGCAGTGACGAGGTTGACGAGTGGCAAACACACCAGCTTTGGACACCTCGTTTAATGAAGCAAAGCCCCTCCTTGACATCTCTCATTGAAGAATCTTCCGAACTTTTTGCATGGCCAGCAGGATGAAAGACATTCGAAGCCAAAAAAAAGGGGGGGAGCTTAGCCGAGAGGGAGAAGTTTTGTTGCACAACGCCGCGGCCTTTTGATATCTCTTAACACATCCTCCCTCCAAAGAATTCAATGGTCGGTAGATTTAAAAACATTCAAGCCCAACGAAGGGAGTTTAGAAGAGAGGATGAATTTTTGTCTACAAATCGTATCATCAGGTCATCTCCAACAGGATTTAATTGCTCATGGATATCAAGAACATTCGTTGTCCACCCCCGGGAGTGACCGCCTGACCTCTCTTGTTAAATAAAATCTACGCTCGATAATCTCGATTGCTTATTATTTTCGATCCGAAGTTGACGAAGGGCATACGAACGATAAGGTAACCCTGAACGTATATCAACTGGCTTATATTCTGCTACCAGGCACCAGGCATACAGATGACCGGACCAACCATGTACATCGCCAAATTGAACACTTTATTGCCTAAACCAATTGGTATCTTTTCTATCCAAACAACCCCACAGGAATCCAAGTTAAATCCTTTTCCCAACTCCTTCGCTGAAAGATCGCACACACAAATGGCCTAATCGTATCATCAAAACTTAGTCCTCTCCCAATCCCTCATCACCCACCGACTAGTCTCCCCGACATAATCAACATCCACGCCGCCCTTTTCATTCAGCCATGCATCCACATCCGTCATCTCAATCACTTTACTCGAGTGCGCGACCTCTTGCCGACTTACACCCGCCGGATCTCGAGGTATCCATAACCTCGGGGACCGCTTTCTCATACTTGTTGGACTGAAAGCGTCCTTGAGAATTGACTCTTCGTATACGAACTCGGGGAGGTCTTCGGGAAGTTGTTGTCGCAGGATATGGTAGTCTTGAAAAATTTCCGGATGAAGAAATTTTAGGAAGAAATTCGGTTTTATTGTTGGATCAGGCGAGATCCAATGGCTCCAGAAATCCAGCCGGGACACGATTCCTGGTACGGGGGAGTCGGTGTATCTCTTCTTGAGAAATGACGTTGCGGTTGTGGCGGACAGTTTCACAGCACCATCGACACCCTCCACGTCTTTGATGCCTCGTGAGGATTGTACGCCATGAGAGACCTGTGCACTGGGGTCACTCGGATCAAAATCAGAGTCATAGCCTAGATCCTGCTGAAGTTCCGCATCGTGATCTTGGTCCGTATCATGCTTATCCTGGAGATTGGATGCGTCAATTGGGTTGTTGCCCGCCAGTCTCAGCATTTCCTCGGCTGCTACTGTGCGTGGGAGGTTGTATATGAGTGGACCGAGTGCGTCGTTAAGGGAAATGTGGATAAGTGCTGTGAAGATGATGAGACCGAAAGTCATCACCAGGGGTCCGTAGGCACCCTCCACACCAAACAAGCCTAGCAAGCATATCTCGGCAAGGTAAACACCTGTGAGCGTTTGATTAAGCGCGCGTGGGTAATGCAGGCCGCGAGTATCATGCTCAGAGGAGTAGACGTAAAGAAGGTTCCACCTATAGCTACTATAGATGAGGAAGAGACCCAAGGCCGCCACGCCGAGGACTATTGGGGCAATGAGGGAATAGGAGATTGCTATAAAATTGTCAGCGAAAACGATTTCTCGAGGGAAGGGTAAAGAACATACCAATCACAGCCATGTTTGTGAACACAGGGTAGATAGCACCCCAATGCACTTTCCTCAACCTATGATATTTCGCGGTTCTAAATCTTGGATTCGGTCCAACATTTCCTAAAACATAGTATCGAATCACGCTTCGCAAGTGTACAAGTCTCGTCGCACTCATAGCGAGCCCTTGAAGTATGAAGTACGATATGTAGAAGTTTGAAGCTTTAGGAAGACTCGTCGACAAGAGCTCGCGAGCGGACAAAGGGTCCTTGATGACATCTACAATAACACCCGACGCAGCGGAAGTGATTGTCGTGATCAAGAATACCTGTACAATTTGGAACACAAAGTAAGCGCTCTGGCAAAACAGCTCAATTTTAGCTTGAGTTGCAACGCCTGCCTGTCGGGCACAAGCTAGACTATGTCAGCAATATCCAGATATCAGCAAAGACTATAGACATACCTCGGAGAATCATCGGTACAATAGCCATCAGCATTGCCAATGCAACAGCAGGCAATAAACCACTGATCAATCCCAGGACAACAGTCGGAAGCTTGTCGATCCACTTCAGGAAAGCAACTTTCCCGGTCAAGAATTTGACATTCGAGATGATACCAACCAGAGCGGCGGGCAATGAGAAGAAGACAACTAAGACGGCGATGAATGCCTGAATCAAGAATCTTCGCATGATTCGTTCCCACCATGGCATACATAGAGAGGCCCAATATATCCCATCCGGATGAACACCAGTAATTTCTGGTCTCATGTGGTTCGCACGGTGATGTGCAAGCGTTTGATATGCGCTCTGTGCATCAACCTGTGTGTGGAATTCGATGAAGACGGCGGGTATATGCTTGCCTTTCCCTTTTCGATATTTGCTGCGAAGTTTACCAATCTCTGGGGCGAGTTTCTTTAAGCGATCGCGTGTCCATTTTATAGTATCAACTCTCCGTCCATAATTTGCAATTGGTCGATGAACTGGTCTGTCGCTATATGGGATCCATTGTCCAGCGATGGACCCGTTAAGATCGAATGAAGGGCCATCAACGCCAAAGCTTGCTTTCGAGATCGGCGTACCGTCTACTCGTACGAAGTCTCGTGGGGTTCTAGGGCTTTGAATTGAGGTGGGACTCATCGGAGACAAGGGAGGCGATGACAAGGATGATCTTTTCGAAGTCTCTGTCACAGTAAACCCCGTCCCTTTCGGAGAGTCGTATCCAATTTTCTTGGACTGGGGCTCCTTTAATGGTATATCTGGATGACCATGCTTGGCAGCCTTGTTGTATGCAATGTTTGCCTTTTTGATCAACTCGATCTCGGCCTTCTCTAACCTCGTCGCAGTCTGATCGCGTTCCTTGACCAACTGATCCAGATCCTCGGTGTCTTGGGGTATCCAAACATTTTTAACGCTGTCTCCAAACACCCTCCGTAACTTCCTCTCATCCAGTATCCGTTGGGGTACACAAGTAAAGAGAACCGTCCTCGAAGAAAGTCGATGGGAGTACAGGGGACTCAGAATATACGCCTGTCTCAAACTAATAAAGTACACACATTCCCTACTCACAATGTAGAGAATGAAACCTATCTTCGATGTAAGCGTTACCATCCCACCAACCCTATCAAGCGAACGAGAAATCCACTGCTTACCAAAATACACCCATGAGATTATAGCATGCACATAAAGCCATTGAACATGTTTCACATTCGCAAATGTTAACTTATCGAGCTGTTTACCACCTCCTCCACCCAAGGCATGGATTGGGATGAGAATAGGCCACGTGATAAGCATACCAACCACGGTGATCACACATAAGATCTTAAGGTATCTTAAGAACAAGAAGGCATCGAGACTCGAATGGTTGAGAGCCACAGTATCAGGAGTTTGATAGAATGGTTTAAACCAGTTAAACCATCCATTGGGCAATTCGGGCGATCGGTCACTGTCTTGCATCAGTTCCACCTTCAACGGACACGCATGATCAACTTACTGTTCATCTAGACTGCTTAAGAACGCCCTTGGGGAATAGGCTCGGGGGTGTTTCCTCCTCAACAGTACGAAGATAGCCACACATATGACGGCATATATCGCGATAGGAACCAAGGTCATAAAAAACGTGCTGAATGACGCCGAATTGGTCGGACTCGTCCCGACCTTTAGACCGGACGTTGTCGTCGCATTATCCCGAGCACTTCCTACACGAGGGTCTTCGGAACTCTTAATTCATGATGTCAGCCCACTCATCGTCAAAGCTACATTGCGAGACATCGGGACGTTGCCAGTGCACGAAAAGAACACATGAGGGAGCGCGGGTAGCACTGACCAGGGATTGTCTCTTCACAAACTCGCTCAGAGCATCTATCCACACGTTCGATGCCATCTTTCGCTCTCCTCGCTCGTGATGATGGTGGTCGTCAACACATCGTCATGAACGTTGAGGTTCGTCTGAAGAAGCTCGAGGCTGACATCGAAGAGATCGCCAATCAGTCTGGGACTTCTGCAAAGGCAATCACTTGGCGATGGGGGCCGGCTAGCCCTGAAGGCTCCCCAGTCTTGACTCTTGAAGCACGCCAGCTTTCAACTTGAAAGCTGGCGTCCAATCTTTCCAAGGGAGGCCTGTAAGACAATTAGATTGCGACGACAGCGGGCATAGCCCCCTCATTGTCAAGAAGGCATTTCAGAGGCCTCATTGGCTCCTCGGGAAAGCCCGTCAATTCTCGAATCGCCCGCGTTAAGCCGTTGGCCTTCCGAACCTTGTAAGGTTACAGCGTGGAACAGTACGAGGCACTTGTAAATTACGGAGGACAAGCGAATTGGGTAAATTCTCCTTGGTCGATCCAGGGGAGCGTGGCCCGAGGGCAAGAAGCCTCTGTCAAGTTGTCAACAATGCCCAACGTTGAACATATTCGAGGATGGAGAAGACATCCTCGAGACGACATTCCCGCTGGATCATTAAGTCTAAATCTCGGTTGTGCAATTGACGCTCCCTTTCTGCCTTGATGCCTTGATGCCTCGCTCTCGTGGAGATAGGAAGTACGTTGTACATAGGAGACGCAGAAAAACAGCTCGCAGGGAAAGTTGAATTATCACTCGATTTGGCCGGCCAGCCTCGACCGGAGAAATATAATTCCGCGTGGCACCATCATGGATTCATGGTCCTACCCATCAAGTGATGCCACCAAGTGAAGATGCCAAGAAAGGGGAAAACATCGCGAGTTGTTCAATATCAAAACGTGTAGCACACACTCATCTATCTCAATTGCTCACAAAACGTGCTTGGAAAAGATCCTCGAAAAGGGCGGGAATTCCTCGCTCCGATTTCCATTTGGGATTTTCAAGAGCTGAGGCTTTTTCCCTCTTATCGGCTTAGTATTCTCTCATCCCTGTCGCCACCAACGTAGTCAATATTGAAGCTCCCCAACCAGCGCTCGCAAAAGTCTTCTCATCTTTCACGAGCTCTTACAGAGTCTGCAAAAGTGGTCTCACGGCCCTTGGTTTTCTGCAATTCACCCATTTCCAGGCACCGATGGTGTTGTCATAATTTCCGTCGCTTGTCAACCCCTCACGAACCAGTGTTTGAGTCGCTGCCTCTGTCGTGCCACTCGCACCGCTAACGACGCCCTTCTGCCGGTCTGGTGCCACTTTCTATTCCATTCACAGTAAGGACTCGGGACTCAGGACTTAGGAGGAGCATTTTATGGAGCGCATGGCGAGCAGTCATTTGACAGCCCTTGGGCCGTCGAAATATAAGAAAGGGGCCAAGACCCCATTTGTTTTTCATTCAACAACACCATCAGCCTTCGATCACGAACCTCAGCCTGACTCAACCTGAGCCTTTGCCAAGGTAAACATCGCACCAGACATTAGAAGGGTCCAGGCGAAACAAATATAAAGTGATAGACTTCAATTATATCTGTCACGGGTCCCGACATCGGACTTCTCCATCACAAAGGGAAGCGCAACGACGGGCGTCGGAGACCGTGAGAAATCCACGTGAGAAAAAGGAGAAAAAGGGGAAAAGGCAGAAAAAGCAGAAAAACGAGAAAAAGAAAGAGAGAGGCAACACGCGAATATCAAAATATCGTCATCCTAACTAGATATCGCGCAACACTTGTATCTTGCCATATCAACGTTGCTCATACGGAAGCAATTAAACCGCAAATCTCGACGGGGACATTTGCCACAAGCACCGCAAACATCCTCGCCGCCATCACCGTCGTCATCATCATCGCCCACTCGGACAAAGACAACACCCGCAGGAATATAATCAAGACACCCTCAAGATGTTTTTCAAGAAACACCGCTCCAAGTCCTCCTCAAAAAGCACATCGCATAGTCTGCGAGTCACGTCGGCAGACTCAAACTCGCACTACACCGACCACGACAGCCACCACGAGATCCTAGACTGCAAGCGCCCTTCAGAAACGCTCGTCACATCTCTGTGCTCTCGCAAATCGCCCAGCGAGATGGACGACTATGAGAAGTTCCTAGAGAAATCGCGAAAGGACGAGGAGCGCGCAGAGAAGATGAAGTTGAAGGAGATAAAGGAGGCCGAGCGCAGACGCCGCGAGATGAACATGAGCCCATGGGCCAGTCGGATGTAAAGACATGACTTGGAGGTTTGGATAGGTCGATTCGAGCCTCGAGGCGCGGATGGGGTTTTGGAGGAGATGAAAAAGAGACGAGCACAAACATTGCTGTCCCGATTGATCATTGAGGTCTGGGGCAACGGCTCGGAACAGGTCGATATTGACGCAAATCCAGCGGCGTCAGACGGGCCAGAGCCCGACGCATTCGATATTGCGATGAACGTTCCCTCCTGGGAGTGTGATGGAATCATGCCGTCTTGGAAAGCATCAAAATTTGATGGGAAGGGATAATTCAGACGAGGTCGCACGAGATGTCACCACGGCCCAGAAACCCCCAGGAGATCTTCAGCCCAAATCCTCGGGAGCGACGTTCGATATATGAAGGCATCCGCCATTCAATGATCGACGTATTGGAAATGCAGCGCGCAAGGATCATATCTCTCGTGATGATTCTCGATTGGTTTAAATGGCTGTCGCAATATTGCGTGCTCAGCCACCAATATAGTGCAGGGTATAGATGAAGCATCAGGAACATCAATTGGGTCGCATTCTCACGACGACTTTTGGAGGAGCGGGAATAAGCCAGGGAATGGCCATGATGGCGACGATGCCTTTGTTTTGTAGGGTTGGCTCGATTTGAGCTGTTGGCGGCTCTGCTAATTATCGCTAGCACTGGCTTGCTTTGGAGTTTTGAGTGTTGATACCGAGGGAACGAACCATGGTGTTTTCTTTATGATTTGAGTCATCATATTACCGTATTTGTTCCTTTTATTGGCAAGGTGTTTTCCTTCACAGAGTGGTGGAAATCAGTGCCTTACTCTGCGTGCTCGATTCAAGGCACATTAGTGTTGAAATGCAAAATATCTCCCAAACACTGGAAGATTATTCCACTTTGCCTAAATATTTTTTCATTGACAACTATCTGTGCTATCAGTGCTCTTCTGCCCGACAGACTGCTGTCTCCCACCTTTGGTGCATAATCGTCGAGTGACATACTACAAGCAGTGCTAGCACTCAACGAATTCATCTATCGAATTACCAACGCATGATCATTGAGTCTAGTGCCCAGACACAACCGTCCACTAGATGTTCTGAATTCCTCCATGGAAGATCTTGAACAAATCTCATTCCTCGCGAGCGCAAGCCCTTCCAACTTCTCATATCAACAACATGTTCTCATCTTCATTTTGCAAGTGGTCTTCAGCCCAGATGGCTCCCGACTCCGGTTCATAGGCCTGGGAGAGCCCGTAGCCTCTATCCAAAACTAATCCCCAGCAACCTCGTCAGAAGACTCATGCCCTCGCGTTTATAGGCATCCTCAAGGTCAGTCGCCTTCAACCTCTCCGCCGGCGGCAGGCTCACAACAATATGAAGGCGATGCTTCTGGTAGAACAGCATCGAAGCCGGCGTCTTACTCCAAGCTACCGCGTGGAAATCTCGTGGCAGAGGGCGTGCAGGGACCGGTGTTTCCCAGGCCCGCGGGGAGGCTACGTATGGGATGTTGACAACCGGCGGCCATGAGTTTTGGGTCCATTCGGTGCCATGTTCCGCGATGGGTTTCGAGGTTGTTGATAGTTCGTCGAGGATCTCGGGGGGGCTGTCAGGTTGTAGGAGTTTTTCCAGGTAGAAGGGTTCTGCGAACGACGACTTTGACTTGTGAGCATCTTCGTGCGTCTGTGTAAAACCCGCGCTGAGATCGGGGGGACTGGGCGGAATGCCGTAACTTCTCTCCACCCAACGCTTCTGGGAACGCCGCTTGCCCGAGATATGTGGTCGGCCGTGACGACTCTTCCACTCCCTCTGTCCTTGTGTCGTGTGCTTGGCCGCTTCTCTAAACACCTTGCCATCACCGAGCTCGCTCGCCAGCCACGAGAAATACCATGATGGCTGATCATGACGCATTTCACATCCAAGATCCCAGAATCTCTCTTGGTCGGTCACTCCATTCAGATCAAGTGGCTCCATCACACAATCCAGGCAAATGCCTTTGAAGTTCTTGAGGACGTTGTTGAGGTTCTGGTGGAACAGGGAGTCGAAGTTTCGCGAACAACTCGGGCAGGCGTTCGGTGGCTTTTCGTACTTGAAGAATTGGAGTGACTTGATGGCATCCTTAATTGAGATTCCGTTCTTTCCGTGCAGTCTCTTGTGGAGGGGAAACATTCCTGTTTTGCCTAGTGCGTCGAAGAAGTGAAGTAGCACAAGGGCTCGACATTTGCATTTTGAGTCGATGATCTGTTTTACGGTTTCCTCGATGTAGTCAGAAAGCTTGTGCCCAAGATCTGCTCTTGCCGCATTAATTCCATCTAAATGTGCAACGATTAGTCCCTGAAATAGGTATGAAGCTGAACGTGATTTACCTTCGAGCCTTGCTTCATATCTCAATTCTCCTCTTCTCATCTTGGGGTTGTGTAGACGAATCTTGACAGACTTCTCGTACGCTAGTCTCCTGGTAACCTCCATCAAACCCTCCGCAAACTCGACGCGACGGAATGGAATGACGAGCTTCTCCAGATCTTCAGTCTCGACTAAGTCATCTTTGCATTTATGATACCAGCAACTCATCCAGTCCTTCAAGAGTGTGATGTCGACCAAGTATCGCAATCCAGCTTCAATCACATCCCACAACTCGTCGATGGTAAGTTCAAAGCTGCTGTGAACACAGGTTCCATGAAGAGCTCGCAGACACACTTCGAGACCTGTAAGATTGTATTCCGCGACTTCCACTGTCTCGTTCTGGTTGGTGAGAGTGAAGAAACCTCCGAGGAACTTTTCTAAGTGAGGATTTCCTTCGGTCACAATCTCTCTGCATACAAGCATCCGTGCTGTGAGCTTTCCTTGTGTCAGATTTCCGCTGTTACCGGCTGTGGGGAAATGTTGACCCTCCGAATAGACGTAGAGACGGAGCTCAAGATCAGCATCACCATCTATGACAATACACGGAATTTCCTAGGTGTTGATTTAGCATCCACTGGTCAAACCTCGTTGCAAAAGTCTCTGGCTTACTTTAGGAATCATTGCCGCAAACACTGTGAAAGAATTGCGTCAGTCATTAGATCGAACTATGCGAAAAAGAATAAAAAAAGGACGAACGTGATGTTTCCCCTGGAGCTGATGAAGGCATGCGTTAGACACCACTGTTGCGATATATGCCGGTGGGCGGTTGCGTGGGCGATCTGATAGATCGGGCTGGGGTCTGGTAAAGTCAGTATAATTCAGATTCACGCATCTGAAGATGAGGCAAACAAACCTTCTAAAATCAAAGCTGTCTTCGGCCCTTCATTCACGAGCCACGCACGTATGTGCAGTCCTCAGATTTATGTGAGTCTGCTGGTGCTGCGAAGTCTTTGCCGAGATCGCTAACGGTGACGTTGATATCAGGTAGGCCCTATCGTCGCAACAATCGTCAGTTCCTGAGATAAACAGACCGGCGCCTAAGGTCTCAGCAATGCTGAGTTGAATTAGGAGATATCATAAAGGGAGAGGCAACTTTTGGGTGTTCAAGAGTGTGGGTGTATGGAGAAAGATCGGACGGGCAAGTAAGAATAAAAATGACCTTTGACGGTTTTGTCATGGCTGCCGAATAAGCGAAGAGCTAGCGTGATTTGTTTACTCGATGACCAAGAGGATCAAATCTCTGACGGATGGAACTCGAAAAGAAAACAACATGCCCCAACGCCTCCGCCTCATACTTGCTATCACGTCATCAACGCACACTCCTATGTCTCTCAAGATATAATATTACTAGCAATATCTCGGCAACTGCATGCAGAATACTCGCGAATGGTCAGGATTAGGAGGGGGTTGCTTTGTAGCAGGCGTAGCTGCACTAGCAGCCTGCGTCGTAGCGAGAGCAGGTGATGACAATACATCCTTTGCAAGCCTTTGAAAAAAAAACGTGGTCCCGCAAGACTTGACTTCAGTTCGCTTGGCTTCTTGTTCGGTTCTTCAGGGTTGTAATGTTCTCGTTCTAATTAATGTTTAGTGGGGTGAGAGTAGATGACGACTTCTCTTCTTCTGCTCTGTCTCAGGTCTCCACGCCGACAATATTTCTCTCCTCTATGTTAAAGATTTCTTGCTGGCTAAGCTCTCTAAAGTAAGATTCCATCTTTTCTTGCAGGATAGAACTTTCCTCAGTCGCGAAGATGATGACCGGCCTCTGTTCGACAGACCGACAATTAAAACCTGAAAAATCTACTTCGGGAAGAATTGGCGGAGAGAAAGTTAAGAGAAGACCCGCTTGATGGCTTGTGTGGGCGAGGAGCTGAACTCAAATTGACATGAGGAGCTAGGCATGCTCACCGAGTAAGCGAGACTTTTGCGAAAGTTCTGTCTCCTGCGCGAGGAAGCAAACTTGTCTCCTCTTGGGACGGAGGACCCCTCGCTTAGATATCTCGGTTCAAGGAACTAGTCGAAGGAGGATACCTATGGCCGTCCTAGCTCTTGGAGATAGAAACTCAAAGGATTTTCTACTAAGCCTTACAGTACCACGGGCGAGCGGGTTTGAAACCAACCCGAATTGCTGTTAACAAAATATACCGCGCTCCGAGTCGCCACATGGGCATGCATTTACACCAGCAGGACGGCACTCGGGCGGCTTGTTGGAGACGTGAAAGCGAGCTCTTGATCGATATCGGTATCACGCTCGCCTTCCCACAAGCCTAGTAACTTATCTTCGGAGGCACAGGGGATTCCCTGCCGGCCTAGAGATTTCCAAAAAGCTGTGCAAGACAAAGGTTTTCAACTACCGCGAGCCCCTTGACAAAACACGCTTCGATTTGTTGCCAAAACCCCAACGAAATATCAACTGTTAGGAAAAATGTAAGAAATAGCAAAAGAAATATCTTATGATACCGAGAAACTCTCTTACGTGTTTGCTCTGCTACTAGTGGGATGTAGAGTTGGTAGCTCGTTCCATAGGACATACTTTTATGAACCCTCTATCTTACCATTGCACCACCGAGGCGGTGCAGTACTAGTGGCAGAATGAGGGCGTAAACCTTGTTATATACCGTGGTCCGTGACGTACTCGGAATATTTTTTTCAGGGAGATGGCGAGATGGTCACTAGAGGAAATAGAACTAGTGATAGAATCAACTTCCCGTTGATCACTTTCTTCAAGCGCATACTGGTCCCCTCTGCCTTCAACACATATTGTTCTTGTTTCCCATACAGGTTCCAGGATATGCAGGAAGGTTGGAAACCCCGAGCCGTGTATAATAAGCTCTTGGCTCGTTTGGAAAGCATGGCATCACTGGACTATAATATGGAGTGTTGTCGTACGGTCAATCCAAAGCATGTAATTTTATAGCTGGAAGATAAAAACGACAGAGTATTCGAATATAGCCCGGACAAGACCTGATAGACCATAGAACACGCAGACAAAAGATGACGAAACCATCACAATAGACGTCGTCTGCTCAACAATACCCACGACCAAACGGTCGACCCTTGGACTCCTGAACAAAAAGCAAACTCTGCAAGAGCCAAGAACGCTTAGCATTCTAGATATCCCCAGGCTCAGCAGCCATGGCACTCAAACATTGCCAAAACCAAAACCCAAAACATCAGTGAACGTCTCATCCAACTCCCCTTCCCCCCCATGCTCAAGTAATAGCAAAAACCCTCCCATCCAGCACATCCCAACAAGGCGTCCCCTCCTCCCCATACCAACCTACCTCATCCCTCTCCGGCCCCAACATCCTCTCCGCAAACCCCTCGACCTCCTCCCTCAGCGGCCCCCAAGCAGGCTCCTTCCCCGTCACCGCGCTCGTCCCCGTGACAACCCCCCCTTTCCTGAGCACTTCCAAGGCATCCCCAATCCACTGCACCGAATCCAGCCTTCCCCCCTCGCCCTCGCCAACCTCGGCGGCCTGATACACCGGCACCTTCGTCCTCAACACATCCTCCAAAACCGCCGTGCTAGAGCAGATCTTCCCCACGGTGACGAGCACGTGCAGTCCGCCCTCGCACTCGATATCCAGCACCTCGCCTCTCTCCACCCTCCTCTCCTCGCTCATCGTCCCATCCTCGCGTCTGTACGGATAATCATAGACGCCAAACCGCGCCAACGGCGTCGGGTTGCTTGGATCACCACGTGTGGATGTCGGTGGGTCGGTGGGTTTGGGCGTGATGATGAACGTCCATTCGTAGGCGTCTGGCTGCCCCGGACGACGATAGAGCGCGATGTTGAGACGTGATTTCTTTTGTTGTTTGGAGGTGAATGGGAAGCAGGGCATCGTCTGGATCGATAGAAAAGGGGGGAGATACTCGGCGTTGACTAGGCGGATTGCGGTTAGTACGTGAGGACCTGAGGTGGATCGTGAAGGGAGGTGGCTTGAGGTCACGTGGAAAGGGGGGTTTTGATATTTTGTCCCGAAAGGGGAAAAAGTTCCTGGAGGTTCCTTATCGCTTACCGTTTTCCAACGACACACTCACTCGTCGTTATGGCGAGGGGGTTGCTGGATGGCGAATCCTGATGGTATATTTCTCTATGTGGTATTGTTTTAATAGGGGTTTTGTTGAATTGAATTAGTGGCTATTGTTAAGCGGCGTTGACCTAGAATCTTACGTGAGCCACTATAACTCGAAGAGCTGGAGCAACCCGTCGATATCCCACCGAGTTCCACCCATTACCTATCTCATCTATTCATAATTCCCGAGTTCTATCTGTCAAGTCCCCCCAAGCGCAAGCTTACCTAGCTCCTCGACCTTTACACCACACCTCTTGGCCAACGAAGCTTCCCTGCAGACATAGCAAGCACTCGCATACCCCAAAAGAGCAATGGAGTCCCCCCTGATAGGCGAGCAGCTAGTACAGTAGAGGGGTCGAAGATGCTGGTGCGGGCCATGGAGGGGTAGGCATTGGTATAAGAACGCAGCTGCACGAAGAGGAAGGGAAGCATATCCAAACACAGATCTACTTATCAGGCACTTCGCATATCCCATAAGATCAGGGAAAGATAGGAATCAAGGTGTGTGGTGTTGTTGCTATATCCCCCACTCCCTCCCCCCTTTTCCCCGGAGGCGAAGCAGTTCTCTCTACTCCACCAAGATCCAAGCTGACAATGGGATCCCTCCTCAGCAAGACAAAATCCACCCCCTCTACACCCACCGACACCACCGAGCCAAAAGCCGCCATGTCCTTCACACACTACGCCGGCGCGCAAACCTCCTTCAAACCCCCTCTCATCGCCAACGAAAACGCCTTCCTCGGCGACGTCTCAACCTCCACCGACACCACGGCCCCCATCTCCGCCGGTTTCTACAGACTCGAGAAAGGCACGCCGTTGGTCTACGAGTATACGTACCACGAGATGAAGATCATCGTCGACGGGGAGTTTGATATCAGCGACGAGACGGGCCAGAAGGTGCACGCGGTGAAGGGAGACGTTTTCTACTGTAAGCTCCGAGCATGATGACAGGCTTGATATGGGGGGATGCTAACATGAATGAATAGTCCCAAAAGGTAGCAAGATCACGTTTACAACCGAGACTTTTGGATTAGGGTTCTTCGTTGGACAGAGAAAGGTATGATTGCATGGAAATCCATGAGTGGTATGTTGAATACTGACAGAAGCCATAGGAAGGAGCGGCGTAAATAACACCGGGCCGGGGTATTAGGCATCATGGGGCGTTATATTATATATCTAGCTAATATAAGCTACATCAACCTACACCAATGTTGCGGTTACGTACAGCCTTCTCGCTTCTACTGGCTATGACGATCTCCAGACCTGCGTAAAGACGTCTTCGCCATTTTGATTTGCTGATCGTCACATTCCACATGTACCAGACTACCAGGTACCAAAAAAAGTTAAATTAACATCAGACATCATATGCATTATCCTTTCCTATGCTATCTACAAATCCCCTCCCCTCACTTTCTTTGAGGTACCACCAGCTCCCGCTACCTATCCTATGTGTTGGACAAGCCACTAATCGTCAAAAAAAAGTACCCAATCCTGCTTGTCCCATGTACGTCCCAAACATGCCCCAAAACCTAAACCCCCAAAAATTTCAGCCGTTGCAATAAGAAAATGCCATATGCAGAATTGGTATCAAAACGCTCGCCTCCCACCTTGATAAAAAAAAATGTAATCATGCGATTCCGCGGATGAGTAGATGCTGAAAGGTAGGGGCGATAAACTTATGTCTCCGCCCTCACTCCCTGAAGAAACAATGGAACATTGCTGAGGTCCACACCATACAACTGACTCGCCTCGACACTCTTCCTTGGCGCACTGGACTTTTGGCCGGACGTTCGACTCTCGGCACCACTCACAAAACCCATGCTAGGATCATAATTGCATCCCAAACTACTAGAAAACCGATCAAGAAACATCATCTCATCCGTGGAGTTTGTCCTCGGGTGTATCTTCTGCGGCAAGTTCGTATCTTGGACGGAATTGGCATCGTCTTGAGGATAATAATCGTCTTCAGCATTGTCGTATGAGTGGTATTGACTATCTGTTGATGGCAGGACCGGAGATTCATAGGTGTGGTTGTAGTTGGCGGAGGTTTGGCGATGTTGCCATTGTGGCGTGTAGTTGCGATGGCTACCAGTTGAATGACCTGTCCATCGTTGAGCTTGAGACTGCTCGTAGCTACCATATTCGTCCCAGTTTTGCTGAGAATAATGGCGGTCATTATTTGGCTGAGCCGTGGCCGAACGTCTAATTTCCATGCCTTGATTCATTCTGGAGGTATTTTGGAAATCTATTGATGGGCGACTGCTACCTGGTCGTTCGAAATCCATGCTCTTTCGCTCCTGTAAAGCTTCGCCAGCAGATTTGCGTCTTTGGGCCCAGAAGTTCTTCTGCGAAGCCCAAGGGTCTTGCGCGTGTGAACCTAACTCTATTGCCAGAACAGGCTTTTGGGTATCCTTCTTCGGCGGCAATGGCGCCGTTTGAGCTCCTACGAGTGGTATTCGTGACCCTTGAACAGGCATGCTTCTTCGCTGACATTTCATGGACACTGGCGGCTTGCTCTTTTGGGGATCTTGTGGTGGTGCTGGCACATACATTGAAAGCGAAGGCATTGAAAATGCAGGCATCGAGGACGATGGCTTCCAGGCGCCCTTGTTTGCATGAGCACTTGGTGGCAACTCACGAGAGGCTCTTCGAGAATTGTTTGCAGTTGAGGTGCCAGAGGCGAAGGGATTTCCATTTGCAATCGAGTCGTACGACTTTCGGGATTGCAGAATGGTAGAGGCTTGCGACTCGTTTGAAGCGTTGCGATTGCGTTGGAAGCGTGCAGCTGCCTCGGACTCAAACTGCGCAGTCATGGACTTGGCTCTCGTGTTTGCACCAGAGCTGGCTGGTCTGGTCGGAGTCCCAGCAATGTCATACGGGGACCTACCGAGGGACGAAGATATGGTATCAAAGGATGTGACGTGAGCTTCATATTCATCCTCTTGCGCCTGTTGGCTTGTAACGACTGGTGCAGGACTCGGTTCTCTGGAATAAGTTCGAATTGACTTCCTACGACCGTCGAAAGATTTCCAAAATGGCACTGAGCTGGCGGAGGAAGGTTGTACTGTGGCTCTTCTTTCAGGCGCCGGCTTTCGTGGGGCTACCATAGCAGGATTCTCTGGTATGGTCGTGGGAATCGGGGGTAACTTCCCCTGTAACCTGGCAAACTCGATCTCGTCTCTAACCTCGGCGCTTCCCACCGAAAATATCGTACCCAATGTTTCCTTGCTCGATGACTTCCTCAATCCAACAGATGTCGAACGAGTATTCGCAAACGATGCCACCGGAAATCCATTAACGCGTTCGACAAGCTTCCTTTCGGTCTCCAATGATACAGGTGGAATGCCAAAGGTTTCGTCTGGAGATTGAAAAGCTTGAATTGTATACACTGGTGTCGTCTTCGCTGGAACCATCGACTGTGGACGCTTCTGGATTTTATTGACCTGTGATTTGGACTGAGAATTTGGTGCGACTGGTAGGTCCTTGAAGCCTCTACTCGATGATCGAACGGCTGATTTCTCAACAGGGTCGCTTGGTAGACTCTGATGTCTTTTGTGGACACGGAGAACATCGTTCCTAGTAGGACCAGGAATCTTGGGTGGCACGGCTGGAGCACGCTTCTCAAAACTCCCCTGGCGTGAAATTGTAGTTTTCGCGGGCAATGGAGGTAAGGGAGCTTCTCGCTGTGGGGGTGGAGGTTTTGAGTCTACAGCGAGTGACGGTAATGATCGCTTGCTGGGAGGTGTGCCTTCTGATTCATGAGGGATTGAATATGTACTGGAGGCAACCCTGGACACCGATTCTCTGGCAGGGGTCAATTGACCATCTTTTGATGGCACAGCAGGCGCGATGTCCTTCTCGAACGATCTCAAGGACAAATTGGAGCTATATCCACTATCTGCCTTGGCAAGCGTGTTTGGATGAAGATCATGCGGTCCTTTCAAACCCAAGGGGCTGTCTCCACTACCATATCCAGAGTCCCACGATCTGGGTGCGGAGCGTGAGGTATCCGGTGTTGGAGTTCCAGTTTCCGCCTCAAATAATTCATCCTCTACCGCTGTATGTTTGCTAGTGACCTGGAACGCAGGGGATGGTGGGAGTGAGGCGTCAAAGGAGAATGGACTCAGTGCCAGATCTTGTTGATATTCCTTCGCGAGTTCTAATGACCTAGTAGGGGAGTGTTTGTTTCTAAAATCAAACAATGCGAGCGACGGGTCAAGATATGGAACTTGTGTCTCAATCGTCAGAGGCCCTCGCTCCACGTCTTGAGACTGTCTCAAGGGCGATTCGGCTACAACTATCCATGGAGGCTTTATGGTGTCTGCTGGCACAAGGGTATTGCTTCTTTGGCTGAGACCTTGGCGGTGAGATATCCGATGTCTTCCGCTCATAACCAACTCTTCATCCTCGGCAGTTGATGGTCTCCCATCGCTTGGAACAGGACTGACTGCTCCGTTTGTTATCCTCAGCGAGCCTAATTTGAATGCCCCGATATGCCCGTAATCCATGTCATTGGGCGTTTGCACTCGCTGTCCAGGGGAGCTGCATGGTATGCTACGTCTAAACGGGGAGAGATTCGACAATGGAGAAGACGTCGGTTTCGAGGGATTGTAGTAGGATTCGTTGCGGTCATCTACATTCTTGACTTGAGAGGGTAGGGACTTTCTAGAGTCATTAGCAGCAAACTCCTTCCTTGTCACAATGCCTGGCTGCTGAAGTGATCTTCGCCGAATAGGTGCGTATAACGTCGTGTCCGAATTGACTCTGCTAGAAAGTCTTGGGTTCGATAATCGTGGATCATCTTCCTCGCCATGCACGGACTCTCTTCTTGCAATTTCAACCTTCTCGAGTGGTGGTGGGTGGATCTCTGCGACTAGTGACAATCTGGAATTGTGGGTTTGATGTGGGAGATGCTGTAGTGAAGCGCGTGGATTAAAAATCTGTCTACTGATTATCACAATTAGTTCCTGTCACATCGATGTCTCTCGCAACTTACTTTTGGGCTTGCAGATCTGGGCTAGATTTAACAAAAAACTCGGCGTCGACTCGGCATGCTGGCTTGTCAACTGGACTTGGATTGACGAATTCCGTATCGACGCCTGAGTTTATCTCTAGTACTCGATTCCGCGCCTGGGAGCTCTTCGATCTGAAGATACTCCTTCGCCTTCGCCTCGTCTCCTTCCCCTCATCACCATGGCCGCGTTGGCTATCGTCTGAGAAGAGGCTGTATCTTGATCTTCTTGGAGATGTGGTATTCTGAGAGCTCTCTCGACTGGGAATTTTTGGCACATCCTTCAGCAAATTCGCGCTCGAATTCGTTCTTGGTTTCGAGAGTTTGTTCTGACCCCGTCGCGGCGTGGGGGCTGATTGTTCGCTGCCCATGTTGCAAGCACCCAGATCAGACGTCAACCTGACCTAATTCCCATCCATCATCCTCCACAACACCAGGAAATACCTCGAGTTCGCACAAACAATAGAGAGGGGAGGCCGAGTGAAAGTGAAGGAAGACGATGGGAAATTGAAATGCGATGTCGAGACGAAACGAGGTGGGAAGGTCTTCAATGAGCCGGGGTTGCGGCGAATTTCTTGTTTTGATCCTAGCGAGACTCCAGAGACAATACTTGGTCAATATTGGACGAGGCTGCCCTTGCTGGCCAAGGTTCCTGGGTAGAATTGCACTTGATGATCAGGCTTATTCGGTTGATTCGAGGTGGAGGTCTGGAGACGAAAAAGGGGAGGCAGCGGGGCCTCCAAAGCTCAAAGTTCAAAGTGCTTGGTTGGAGTTGGTCGAGCTCTCCGTTTCAGGGGTTATTTGAAGCACCAAGGTGAATGGGATCAGGGCGCCTGTTGCAGACCGAGGTTTCGCAGCTGACGTAGGATCAATTGCTCGATGGGCCATGGACGAAAATGGAAATCAAAGAAAAGGAAAAGCTGGGAAAGAAAAGAAAGACAAAATAGAAGGATCCGATGGCCCTTGGGTGGGAGAAATGCTTGCGTACTTCATACATTCGTAGTGGTAGGCGTCATATGATGGAGGCTTTACCGTCTTGGACAAATGTCCACGCAGTACTACGTACTCCGAACGCTTATTCCATGTTGTTTTGGATGCATTTGGCCATCGGTCATTCGCCGTAATTGGCGCGAGCGCAATCGATGGGTCGTGGGTCGTGGGTCGTGAGTCGTGAGTCGTGAGTTACTCGTCCGGAGTCGTTCGTGAGCCGTGATGCCAGGTCTTAGAAACCCTGCACTGCTGAAGCGACAGGCTCCTATCCCCCCCTAAATATTTGTAGCGTGTGGGTCAGGAAGGTCCTCCTGTGATTCGCTATACAATCCAAAGACCAGATCCACCGAATAACCTTTATTACAGCGAGAGGGGAGAGTCGCAAGGGGAGCTTTGACCAGTCACACGATGCGCTTGTGAGACGTGGAGCGGATGGAGGAGATATTGGATGACTGGACTCTGGACTCTGGACTCTGCTGTCTGGAGCTGGAGGGGAACACTCCTACTTCGTAGTCTGGAGAGAGACTCGTGACTCTCGAGTCGAGAGAGATTAGGATCATTAGGCTAAGAGAGATCGTCGACTCGGGACTAGTTGTACGGAGTATCTTTCCAGCCCCTTTTCGATTTCGATTGATGCTGTCGAGCTAGCGCGCCCTGCCACAGTTTAGCCCTCTCCGATCATTCCAACGTTGAATGTTGCCCCAAGCAAAGACGTCGGGCTTCTCCACCCTCTCCGATCATTCCATTTCATCTCCAACGTTGAATCTTGAATGTTGCCGCAAACAAAAGACGGATGGGAACCTCTCCACCCTCTCCGATCATTCCAATGTTGAATCTTAAATGTTGACGCAAGCAAGTCGGGACTCTGGACTCTGACTGGACTCTGGAGTGCTCGAAGATGCCGAAGATGCCGAATATACGACGCCCAAACTTCGCGAGAGAGGCAGAAGCTGTGCTCGCATGGCTGCCATGGCACCTGTCGTGGCGACGTGATCGCATGTCTCGACTCTCGCGGGAAAAGACCAGTGTGAATCTGTGTGATGCAGATATCTTTGGCAGAAGTCCGGAGGCGCATGACGTCTCGAGAGGTCCAACTTCCCACTTCCCACTTCCCACCTCCAACCTCCCACGTTCGAGACCAGATCGAGGGCCAGGAGACTCGTCCTTCAACCGGAAGGCTCGTGATACGTGATTCGTGATACCGGTGCATGAAGGATTCCAGGGAAAATGCGGTGGCAGATTACTGTATTATCAGATCTCCAGAAATCTCGCCTCCGAGGCTCCGCCATCTTTGAATCTCGGATGAATTTCGGTGGTGACGTCTTATCTAGGCTGGAGGCTGGATGGCTTGAGTCTTGATGTACTGTACTGTACGGAGTGGTTGGGTGGTGGACTGGTGGTTCAACTCATGCAATGTGAAGTGACTGCCGTTTCGCAACCTGGAACTCTGGTCTGAGTGTAACGGGTCTGAGTGGTACGGACTGGGTACGAAATGTCTCGTCCGTACTCCCTAAAGCGAAATGATACCTCAAAAAGAGGTGGAAAGCGGTTGATGAAGTAAAGTGGGAACCGAGAGCCAATTACTCTAGACTGTACAATTAGGTGCCTCAGGCCATCAGGCAGGAACAGAACCCCTTTTCCTCCTCCCTCCACCGGAGTTTACCCGCCATATTTCATACCTTATACTCCGTCACGGGGTTTCTATAAATATCATATATATAGAAGATAGATCTAGGGAGTGAACAGACAAATACATGCTAACGAAGATCTGCCAAAGTCTTAGGGAAGACCCCCCAAGGCTTTCCTAAGGTGGCTGGGCTGAAAAGGTCGTCACAGCAAAGATATCATCCCAGCTCTCCATATATTTATTGTCTTCCAATACCTCCGTATACTCCGTATTATCTTCCAATATGGTTGCGTCTCATCCTGTCCGTCCTTGGGTACTCGACCATGTCAGGCGTGAATCCGTGATGGCCGGTACGTACCGCAGGTCTCGAGAAACATTTCCTCCGAGGCGAATCCTCATTTCCTCTCCTCTCTTCACTTCTTCCCTCTCACCACCTCCCCTCGCCGCACCTCTCCTCCCCTCGCCTCTCTTTTCTTCCTTCCACCTCCTCTGACACAACATCATCTGATGCCATCCGAACTCCCATTATTCATCTCCCATCCCAGGATCATCGCACCCGGCTGGCTGTCGTGTCATGATTGACGGTGCATGAGGAAGCCGATTTCTCGCCGTAGCTCATCCACGAAATGCTGCCGGGTGCTCTCCGTTATCTCTCCCCGCAAACGCCCACGAATCAGTGCCTCAATCAGCATCCGGCGACGGACGGCCGTCCATGGCCTACACACTGATATACGATGAGAATGGCCATGCTCCCATGGTGACGAGGAGGCGAAAAAGATATGGAGGACAGACAGATGGAGGGTGCGGCCGCGAGATGAGATACGAGAACCGAAGGACGAGAGAGCAAAGCGGTGCGAGATGGGGTGGCTGAACGGACTTGAAGCTCAAGATACTCGAGAAACATCTGCAACGTCCCTTTTCGGATCGATTTCGAAGAGACGAGAGACTCACCGGGGGTAGAGTGAGATTGCGGCGAGCCAGCCCGTTTCTTCCCCACCTTTTCCATCTGAGAGCTCCTCGTCGGCTCAGTGCCCACTTGCTTAGCTGAAGGGCACTAATAAGCCGCCCGCCAATCATCACGAAGGCTTCCAAAACTCCTCTTTTCCATGTGTAGTGCGGGCGAGATCTTTCCCCTCGCAGCTACAACATTCCCAATGTTACCTCGACAGCACATCAACAGCTTCATTCCAGCCGCCCAGCAAAACACCATTTTGGTCTCGCCGCCTCGGAAGGAATCGTCCATGTTCCTTTACAAGAAACTGTCAAGATGGAAACCATAACCATTCCGTCTCCCACGTCGTTCCTGGCTTCGCCGGTGATCAAGCCAGCTCCGGAACCACCACCCTTCCCAAAGCGCCAGACAACCGCCGCCACAAGGTCTGCCATTTCTACAAAGCGGAAGACGGGAATAGTCAAACCCAAACAATCCAAAAGTCGCAATGGTATGTCTTTGGAATTTCTAAGCGTCTTATCCTGGGACAGATAAGGTGGAGCTTCGGAGACTGACTGGATTGCTCCACAGGATGTGTTACTTGCAAGGCAAAACGCTTAAAATGCGACGAAACGAAGCCCGAATGTCAACAGTGCCACAAGCGAAGTGTAGTATGCGGGGGATATAAGAAAGATTTTAAATGGCGGCCTTTTGAGGAAACTACTGTTGCCAGCAAGGTTGTGCCACAAAAGTCTAAGGATAGTATGTATTCCAGGAGATGTGGAATTGCATGGGCTGAATAGCATCGCAGATTCGGTAGAGTCGGGGAAACAACCAGAGCTTACAACTGCGCCTGTGCCTGCGCCTGTCCCAGCACCAAAACCTGTGGCAAGCCCAATGTCCGAATCCTCTTCAACACCTGGCGTCGAGGCCGAAGGAGATATGTCTATGGAAGGCTCATTCTTCCACGCCGCGGCGCCGACCCCACAAAGCTTCTCTCCATTACCAGACACTCGTTTCGATCACCCTCCTTTCTTCGACATGAATACTCCTCCATACATGCGAGAATTGCCCAGACCACGATTCGAGGCAGACTCGGTCACAAAAAGTTTGAGTAGCTTGTTTGAGGATGCAAATTCGGCCCCGTCAAACTCCTCGACGAGACCATCATTTTCAGGGCAATCTCCAAGTCTGATGGATCTCTTGCTGCCCGGCTCCGAGTTGAACGCAAGACCTGGTTCGGTCTCGATCCCACCCTTGAGCTTATCGATACCATCTTCCAGCATGTCGCCTATTGATCCCCAATTCTTGCCTCCAGTGGAGATGACACGCGACTCAATGATGGATGATGATGTAGAGGAGATCGTTCGAGGCCCGCAAATGTCAGATTCAGGGTCATGGCTAGCGAGGAGTCCAATTTATTTTGGTTCTCGCTCGCCCACGCCTCCTTCAAGGATGCAAGATGATCCATTCAATAAAATCTACAGACAGCCTGAGGTTCAAGCTGGGAGTCCAGAGATGTTAATGTTAAGATTCGATAAGCAAACATGCGGGATCTTGTCTGTGAAGGATGGGCCTACTGAGAATCCATGGAGAACCTTGATTTGGCCTCTAGCAAGAGATTCGCCCGCACTGTATCATGCAATCGCCTCAATGACAGCTTTCCATACGTCAAAGGAAAGACCAACACTGCGTGTGGATGGGATGGAACACATGAGACGCAGCATTCGTTCTCTTGCAACCGGCATTGAAAGCATGCGGACAGACACGGCACTTGCTACAACTCTGGTACTCGCATTTTCAGAGTCCTGGGATCAGCACATCAGTACTGGCATCGAACACCTGAGAGGTGCTAAAATCTTGGTGAATCAAGCGCTCATCTCACATCGCAAGAATAACCTTTCGGGCGACGACCTATCTCGCTTGAGATTCCTTTGCAACACTTGGGTGTATATGGATGTCATTGCCCGTCTCACCTCAGTCGATGATGAGAGTGCCGATTCTGATCATTACACGTCTTTGAACATGCCATCTTTTCCCAACAACAATGAGATTGATCCTCTCATGGGATGTGCCTCGACCTTGTTCCCTCTGGTTGGCCGAGTCGCCAACCTCTGCCGCAGAGTTAGAATGGCCAATTCAACGTCTATCCAGATGATCAGCCAGGCGATCGAGCTGAAGGGATTAATCGAGCTGTGGTCTCCGCCACCAGGCTCGGCTTTCGAGAGGCCGGAGGATCCCACGAGTGAAATCCAGCACGCTTTGCAAACAGCTGAAGCATACCGATTTGCTACTTTGCTCTACTTGCACCAAGCTGTGCCGGAAATTCCGTCCTTGACTTCAGCTCAATTGGCAAAGAAGGTGCTCATCTTCCTAGCTACGGTCCCATTGAGTAGTCGTCTCGTAATTGTTCAAATTTACCCACTTCTGGCCGCAGGCTGCGAAGCCTATGACAGAGAAGATCGTCAATGGGTGGAAGATCGATGGCGAAACATGATGTCCCGAATGTGGATTGGAAACATTGATCGATGTTGGGAGGTGATGGAAGAAGTTTGGTCTAGACGAGATGCTGCCGAGATCGCCCAAGCTGAAAGGGAAAATCAACGACGGCCAAGGCACGACATGATGATCCACTCTGAGCTGAACCAGCGGAAGTTCGAAGAGGAGATGGCCATGGAGGATATTTTTTCGTTCTCCGACATGCTGAATACCAACATCCCAGGTGGAAGTGGCCGGCAGAAAGCAAGGAGTGGTATGAACGGGCAAGCAGTAGCACCCCAGAACCGGAGGCAAGAGCCGACCACTGAAGAGATGGACCCCGAGGTTACGGTGAGAGGGAGAATGCACTGGGTTGGCGTGATGAAAGATTGGGATTGGGAAAGTAGGTTCACTGTTCTCTTTTTTGCAAATCTACCGTGTAGCATGGTTATCTTATCAAACTCCTTCAACCACAATTCTAACCAAGCTCAAGTTCTCCTCGGATAGCGGTTTATCTTGCCAGCCCATTCTGTTTCAGCCATACTCGGACTCCCTGGCCACTTGTCGCACTTCCACTACTTTCCTTTCTTGGTTGAATAGGATTCCTCTGTGGTACCAGATCACCCGCCCTCGGTCCAAACCCTCCTCTCCATGGGTCATCGGGCCAACTTCTGCTCTTTCCATCCACCAGTCGCCTCTGTTGCGCCGCCATCCAAGCTCGAGCCATCCTCTCCCGTTGTTCCGCCTCCCCATGTTGTTGAACATCTATCTGTCGTTCTCGGGTGATGTATGCGTCATAATCGGTCGCTGGCGACGAATTCCTTGGTTTACGCTGCAAGTCCTCCGGTAAGAGTGTGGATGTCGTCGATAGATTCGATGTCGACGCGTTGGTTTGAACCCCGGTCATCTCGGGCTGGGACGGGGGAGGAGTAATCCTAACCCCGACCAATTGTTGTGATGAGAGTGGGCGGTCTTTCTTTTGATTCTTGTCTTTTGGTTTGAAGTATTTCATCTTGGGTGTTATCTTTCTCCTTTGCTCAGCGTCGGAAGAATGTGAATATTCGGTGAATGTACCCAGTACGACGATCCTTTGTTTGCCTCGGGATTCTTTTTGGACTGTAGATATTTGGACACAGTGAGCGTAGATGGATAGAGTCCTCTTTTGTCTTTTTTCCAGCAAGGCGTTTGGAGCTTGGTGTCTTGGTGTTTGAAGGGTTCAGGCGAGCATGGGAGGATCTTCTACATATATTTCGAGCTGCGATGATTCACCGTGGGGTATGATGTGGTCGCGTAAAGATGTTTAGGTGAATCGAAAGTTGTTGCCCTCTCCCGAATACACCTTCAAAATCCTCAACCGGTGAATACAAAGGTGGAGATGTATTTATGTGTCTCCAAACGAATCTCAGGTTACTATAATAATTGGTAGGGATCTCGTCGCTTCTCCGCAATCATACGGCTGGATGGCATGAGTTTGTTCCCCTCGCTTGATTCGAGAGAGTGATTCTCGCGCGGGAAGGTAGTTGGTTCCCTGGATATCATGGATCGGGATGGGGATGATGAGGAGACGGTGACTGTTCTGTATGCTTCCGGTACGTCCGTAGAATGGCGTGGAATTTCGCGATCGCGTGATGGACTGGCCGGCAAATCGCTATGAGATCGCTGCGGGGGAGAATATGACGTTTAGGTTGGGTTTTCAATGGCGATGAGTAATTCTGAATTCCAGACTCAAGTTTGGGGATTTCGCGACCGGGGGGGGGGGGGGGGGTTGCCGAGGGGTTCGTCGGGTAATAGGGGGGAGGTGCGTAGGGCTGAGTGACGAGCGGTGATGTGGGGACGGCGAGGGCGAGGGCGAGGGCGAGATCCCAGGGAGATTTGTGCTCGCTTGACCATAGACCATTTGGCTTCGAGTATGGAGTGAGGGGGAAAGGGGGAAATGGGGGATGGGTTGGGCGGGTGGTTTGGTCTTATACGTAGGTGGGTAGGAGAAATACACGGCCGTGTTAGGCATCCTGTGAATAAACCTGTGTGGTCGGTCAGACATCCCACTCGGCCCTCGTCGTATGTCCCGCACACTCCAGCCATGATCCCAAGTGAGGGCGCTGTTGCTGGCTACCAAGACGAGAGGTTTCAATGGAAAGCCTTGGTGGAGCGTTGGCGGCGGGCGTATCACGATGGGTGAGCAGTGTATACCGGTGGAGGAGGTGGAGGGGGTTCCTCGTGCCTCTTTCTTCGGATTGGTGGGCGGTCGGGATTGGTCGCCTTTGTTTTACTGTTCCTCATATACGGAGTATGGGGTTTACACCTCGCGGTCTGTTTACTTGAGGACGGAATCAACGAGCAGGGTCGGTCTGCATTGTTGGAATCGTGGGGTTTGGCGGCAACCGCGGGGTACATACAGTTTGGGAGGGGCACGCGATAAGGCCGATCAGGGCGGGGTGATAAGATGATTGATAAGGAAAAGGGGGTGGGGCCAGGGAAGCGAGGAAAAGTGATGGTGTTCGGGGATCTCTTTGTGGGGATTTCTGATGATGATGGTGGTACGGACGTGATGAAGATTCTTCGGTGGTCTTTGGTTGCGTTTGGAATCCCGTCTTCCTAATTAACCCGATCGTGGTGTGTCTCGGTTCATGTCTTCTAAACCGGTAGAAATGTAACTATTCACTTGGTCGGTCTGTCTATTATTAATTTCTTTTCAAACACTTATTTGATTAAATTTTACGCGCCATCACAACCACAGAGGCAGCTCCAAACGTCAGACCTTAGTTATGAACCTGTTAGTTATACCCCATGTTGATTGCCAAGCTAACTTGATTTCGATGACCCTACTAGCTTTGCACTACCAACTCTTAACGATCTTACGGTTGTAGAGTATTGGAAGGAAACCTATTATGGTAAACTCGAGAAAAGGACTAAGGCGTGGAAAGGCTATGATAAGACCTAGAACTTCCTACACACTAGCCATGGCGTGCGAAGCCAGGAGCAATTACGTACACATCAGGAGACATTTAAGAAGCTAGTCGATTACATGGAAGCTAGTACAAATATGTGTGGTTCGAGAAGTACTTCTCTAGAGAAGTTGTATATATTTTGGTATGTAGTGCCATAAAACCAGGCCTTTTAATTACATTATCATAACCACCTTCGTTATACTCTCTTTGTAGCTCCATCAACGACTGTTCCAATTCCTCATTCCATATGAAGAGCGTCGGGGCGGCGGCGCCTCTTTAACCTTGGCGGTGGGCTTGCTAGTACGCTTTGGGGGCGCATTAGATGTATACGGAAATAATAATAGGCGAATACACACTCCGTATCACTAGGGAAGGCCACGGTGTTGTTACAAAAGTATAAGGTACAAAATTAATATAGTATCGAAGGTTACGGAGTTTAGCGCGAAAAGGTTATCACATTTCTGAAGTCTCATGATAAATTACTGGTATTTAAATACTCAAAGGTGAACCATACGAGCCCATCAAGATTGTCATATACTGAGAAACCAATTAGGTTGAAAGTGCTTGAGTGATTTCGGCGAACTGTTCACAAAATTCTTATTGTGTTCTCTGTTCCAATTTCACTTGGTTCAGAACTGACATGAACAATGACACAATAGCCTTTGCAGAGATGCCTAACAATGTACGGGACAATTAGAAGCAAATAAAGGATAAGTGAATCTATTCTAAGGTTGTCTATATAAACTTGAGTGAATAGCTGAGACGAAACCGTATATAAGCATCGTACTACTCGATCCGTCCCTCTAGGTTTTCGTCACCTAAATTAGGACATTCTTGATCAAGCAAAGTTCTTGGTCAAGCAAGCTCTTGTCACTCCACGTTACCCAATAATCGAGCAGCACTAGAACATCTGATATCGAGTCGAAATATCCACACAACTTTCACCAAGTATGAAGTTCTTCGGGGTTCTTCTGGCTATTTCTGCGCTTGTAGCAGCCGCTTCCCAGAAACAATCACCTCATGAAATCCACATTTCTAAAGGCGTCGCTTCCACCTCTGGCCACAATTCTACTGCGTCTACTTCTGCTATCGTTCATACTCGTCGAAGCAACTTGCGCTCTGTCTTTGTCACAGCTTCCCCATCCAGAAAAGGGACTGCATCTTCTACGACTGCTCCAACTTCTGTTACCTCAGCAACTCACGTGGTGCGGGATTCACCAGAAGATGCGTTGATGTCCATCCTACCGATCTTTCAACCCTCACCCTCCTCAATCCATATCCCAGGCCCTTCCGTTTCGCCTTCCGACACCGCAATGCCCTCGTCTAATATCAAAGCTCTAACCAACTCCCTCGAGACACAAGTAGCTGAAACAACCTCTCCCGCCCCTTTAGACGATTCGTCACACGTATGGAGAATCTTCAAGATCTTATTCATTGCCCTCGGCTCTTGCCTTGTCGTCTTTGTATTTGTTTGGTATCCGATGCTCTTTTACCAGGCTTGGAGAGCTTCCACGCGTGTCAATAGAACGAGAAATCTTCGGGGTGAGACTGCTTCAGGGTTTCACCCTGCACTGACTTATGGTGGACGCCCTGTTTCTGGACAAGGGGTGGCGGGATCTTCGAGGAACGTATAAATGTTGTTTGTTGCGTATGATAAGCGTTGGGATCGCTGAGGACTAGTAGTATTAAAATCAAGCCCACTTTACACAAATTACATTCCGCACCTCATATGATTGTTTTCGTGAATGAAGCTAAGGGATCTTCAAATTTCTCACACTCCTGCTGATTATAAAGATAGAGGTATTGATTTCTACTACCTATATCTATAATCTTCCTTCGTAGTTTAAAAGTGGTAAAGCTTCCTTCAAGATGATTTAATGTCCGGGTTTAAAGAAAAGTAGATCTTACTAAACTTTGCGCAATATAAGAAAAGTTATTTTCATTGTATAGGTCTTCGTAAGTCCGAGGAGAGTTGTAGGATTTTCTCGTTTCCATTTCACATTTATCTAGCCGTGCATTCGTAGTTATTCCACACCGACTCCTGCTTTCTATAAGTGTTGACAAAAATCCATCTTAGCTGTGCACAGATCTCCAAACTATCTGACAAAGGATGAAGTAGAATACGAAATCCCCCATCCACCACAGCTAGAGTTTGGAAAAACGTGTAGATTTTTTCCCCAGCCCGCAACACCTTGTGTTTTTTTCACCTCCCAGTCCGGGTTGTCATAGCCCCTATTCCTATCGCTCATGATCCACTCATAACATCGCAGTTTTTGATATTGATTGCCTGTTAGGTTGTTCAGTTTTGTACCGCAATGACTGCAGGTGAGAGAGTTTGAAGGCATGAGACATGATTGGCAGGTGGGAACGATGGTGCTTTTCGCCATTTTAGGAAGGCTTGCTGTTTTGAGAAGAAGAAATGGCTTCTTGTGCCACAATATTAAAGGCTGCTGTTAGCCACTATAACGTAATAGTGGTTATATGAGTCACTTATTTCCTTAGTAATTATTACAAATTATTAATAAGGTGGCAAAGAAGATTCTGGGGGATATTAAAACCTGATTAGTCAGGCAGTCACTCTCTATATAAAGACTCGCTTGTTCCTGTATTATAGAGGGCAGTCCCTTTTAAATGTTTCTTGAGAAATACTCTCTTTACCCTACCCCAGAAACCAAATTCTGACTCCTGCATAAGGCTCTCAGCTGCCATTTTCCATTTTGTGTAGACTTAATAGTTGTTTTCTCTTTGTAGTAGATTTCAATAGATGTACATGTTCTGGAAAAGTTTGAGAAAGCTTGGATGGTCTTAATACTGGTAGCTTGTTTTTGAAACAGGGATGGGCACAGTATCAGACCTGTTTAAAACAAGACAATACCACTTTCAAAAGGCAGATACAGGTCTAGGGGTATCACACAGGGAAACAACTCATAATGCAATGAACAGAAATTTTACTAGGAGAGTCAATACAAGACACCGCCCTCGCGAATCTGAAACCGAAAAGTTGAAAGGCCTTTCAGGTTCTTGCTTTTGGGGAGCAGTGAAGTGTCAATTTCGGTGTTTCGGAGAGAATAACGTATCCCCGATCGTCTCGAAGGTGCAAGAAATAGGTGAAGACATTCTGTGCACAGCGCTGAGATGGTCACATTGCCAATCTACAGCCTCCGAGTCTTGAACAATGCACAGAGAGTCAATCCACAAATAGGTGATCCCAAGTGTGCGGGTAACCTCGACAGCGTCTCTGAAATTAGGCGAGAATTCATTAGTTGCTATTACATTGACACTTACAATCCACCTGGGCACCAATGCTGTCACAGCCTGTAGTGGGTCTACAAAGCGACCTCTTTCCCGTCAGATATAGTTTAGGCTTAAATCCCAAGCTTATTCTGTGACGTGTATTAAGCCACTAGCTGTTTCCGTTTATTAAGGCCCAGGGTACTGAAATAAATACTGAACTTATTCAAGGTTGTGAAGTGGCCTCTGCAAGGATGTGGTGCTTTCGCCACAAGGAGAATTGAGCGGGGCGCCATGATCTTAAGCGAGATATCATTCGGAGAGGGCATTCGGAAATCATCGAAGAATATGTCAGAATCGCATTTCAAAAGCTATCGCCTAATGAGAAACAAATGTTTAGTTGCCTCCGCGAAAATTCGTCAACCCCTTTTAAACACTTGACGGATATCATGGGCGAGAACTCTTTTGGACTACCAGACGGCAGCAAATCTCATCTCAATAACCCTTTGATGTATGGCCATTTCCTTCTCCACTCGCACTTCAATCATTCGTGCATACCCAAGTCCAAGGTTCCAACTCCTTAATCTGAGACCATCTCCACTGTCGCAACTAGAGACATCTTCGCGGGCGAGGAGATAACTTTCTGTTATTACACAGATTTCGAGTGCAGGACCAGACATGAGCGCCACCAAGCACTACTCTTTGTATGCCATTGCAGAACCTGTCTACCCGAAACGACTTTCCAGCAGCTTAGTGACATGCGAAGAAGACTCATTCGAGGTTTGCAATACCTTATGCTTGGAAAGGATCTAGATGGTCAGAGACAGGTGACTCACCGGTCATCTTCGACTCCAAATTGAAGAAAGCGGCAGAGAATTTCAACATTCCTATTTCTGCGAGGTTCATTTACAGTCTTCTGGGTATATATCTTCTCGAGGAAGAGGGATTACTCGACGATTTCATGATCGGCAGATTGTCTCCGGGCATAACACAAGCGGCATCCTTATTTCAGACGGAGAATAACACCAGAATTGCCATGCTTGCTCTAGCACAAGACACTTGGTTGAAGAAGCTTTGTGTCGCGTTCCGATTGTACGAGCGAAAAGACGCCGTTGATGAAGGTCTGGCTATTCATTTACGAACACTTTACCAACAGAAAGATTATCGATGATGCCAATCTAGATAGAGGTAAGCCGCGGGTAGGCTAGGAAAACATAATTCATTACCTAGAAGTTTACCGAAGAATCACTTGCCCTAGTTACATGTTTGCCTTGTACTACGTCTTGTTTACCTAGTAGTCAAAGATAGGCCATGTCCGTGATTAATGCGACCGGACAACTATTGTTGTTCAACCAACTAGCACGAAACTAGTTTTCCTCCAAGTGATGATGTCTATCTGACAATTTTCATTATCTGTATATCGTTTATGGAATACCCGGTCTCCTGGCCGCTTCTCTTGGTCCATTTACTTAGCCCTCCCATGACCTCGTTGGTCAACTCAACCTCGTCATCATTCCTCAAATTCACCTGGCTGTGTATTTGGTTCCATTCTCAACTAGTCAGAGTCGCACGATTACTTGGGGCATTTTTGGTATTCATCGATGATTTCCGCTCTAAGCGAGCCCTGGACTTGGTTCCAAGACATGACCAGTTGTCGTGCTGATTTAGAATTGAAGAGGTATATTATTCGTCGTCTGTAAGCAGAGTAGCCCATCAGCAGTGAAAGAATAGTGCTAGTGTTGGACGGCATGCACAGACGATCCCTATGAAAGACTCACAACAAGACCATATGAAGAGCTTTCCCATTGCCCAAGTAAGGTCTGTGGATGTAATGACAGTATGGATCGTGGTAATTCTCACTATATATGCAACATACATGCTGACAAAAATGAGCTATTAGCTTAAATATTGAAAACGTAAAGACATGTGCTTACAAGTTCCCAAGAGGCAATATCAACATAACGAGAACTCTCTGAGGCCGTAGCATCTTCGGCTTATATACTATTAAAGGGTAGAACTTGTTCTAATTAAAAGTTTTAAATCACAGACAAGAATGCAGACGTCAACCAGCATTGCCAATATTTCATTCGCGAGGAAAAACAACGGCACATTGATACAGTATCGTTGCGCATCTTTGGCGATGTATTGTGTCTGAATCACTGAATTTACAATACATCACCAAAGATGCGCAAGGTTACTCACTACTAACTTCTTAACTGGGAAGCGCCACAGGGTTGCTCCCTTTTATTTACGGACTGAACGTATTAGGGTTGAATACCACTCTGGAGTACGCCACGAAGTGTCGCGAGGTTATTTACTTTAGAAATCGAGGAAGAAGATACCCTATAGATTTCTAGAAGTTACGAGTTAAGAACTGGACTTCTTATTCTTCGACGCCATAGAAGTGGTTCGAAATCTAAGACTTCTAATAATACATTCTAGAGCGGTACTATTTAGGCATTTAAACACGCTTATAGTAGGGTCTAAAACCCTAGGAAATCTATTAATCCTAAAGGCTCTAATATTGAGCTGCCAAGTTCCTACTAAGGTGCACATGGCGTTCAAATTTAATGACAAAGCGAGTAACCTTACTCGGTGTGCTCTTTACAGGTATAGTACTTCGCAGAAGCGACGGAGGTCGGGACAACCCACCTTTTCCCCGCACGGTATTGAGAGATGTGATAGGGTCGTAATACCTCAAAGTGCGAACAAACCTCCCGGTATTCGGTACGCAGTGTCGGATATTGTTTCTAACATGGGTCGATCATACATCAGGGTAGCAGCCATTCCAACCTCCAATACTACCCACCCACCCACCAAGATGATTTCTGTGTTATGGTGTTGAGCTCGGTATCAGTGCTTTGTGTTTAAGCAAACAAACTGTTCGAAGACATAGTGGAGAAGTACAGTACTATGATATTCTCGTGTCTTCGAATTATTCGAGATTTAAGTGAGATCTGTGACGAGAAGCATTAGTATAGGTTACTTTAAACCGATCTTATCAAATGCACGCCTGCATGTAAAAAGCACTAGATCTGGACCCATGCATTGCTGCCGGATTGGAGGAGTCGAAGTGGTTCCATAAATGGAGCCTTGCACCCTCGCACAATTTTTTAGTAGATAAGACACAACCCCTCAATCTCATGGACTGTGATTCTTATGCCGAGAGCATTTTATTTGTCTTTCCAGAAAATTCCTCATTGGCGTCCGGGAAGCTTTATGACCTTGAAGCATGTCCTCGCTCTTCAAAGGCAACAAGGAAGCGGCAGGTTCATTCACTGTCCTAGAACAAGCAGTCTTAACCCGCAAAACGCTCCGGGTTGTATGTGTTGGAGCGGGTTACTCGGGTCTAACATTGGCACATAAGGTTCAACATGAGTGTCAGCTTGAAGACCATATAAATTTGACGATCTATGAGAAAAATGCTGATGTGGGTGGGACCTGGTTCGAGAACACATATCCTGGGGTCGCATGTGATATTCCAGCTCGTGAGTTCTTAGGGGCCATTTCTAGCTCAAAGTGACCCCATTGACAGCTTCATAGATGCATACACCTTCTTGTTTGAGCCAAATCCAAACTGGTCAAAGTTCTACGCGCCAGGCCCTGAGATCCAAGCATATATCAAGCGAACAGCCGTAAAGTATGAGTTAGCCAAGCATATTGCCTTCGATTCCAAAGTCGTCGAGACGAGATGGGATCAGGGGTCAGGGAAGTGGAAGATCAAGGTTGAGCAGGATGGTATTGTCAAGGAGGATGAGGCAGAAATACTAGTCAATGCTTCTGGCTTTCTCAAGTTCGTAAACCTATGAGAACCCTTCGAGGGGTACTGACATGCTCACCAAGCAAGTGGAAATGGCCCGAGATTAAAGGTCTCCGTGAATTCAAGGGGAAGCTCGTGCACAGCGCCAAATGGTAAGCGAATCGGAGTTAGAACGGCAGACGGCGAAGAAGATTTCGATATCATTGTATGCGCTACAGGTTTCGATACATCTTTCATCCCCCCATGGAAGCTCGTAGGCCTCAATGGTGCCATACTAGAAGATCGGTGGAAGGTCAACCCAGATGCTTTCTTCTCCGTACAGGTCGACGGCATGCCAAATTACTTTATCTTCAACGGGCCTAATGGCGTGATCTCCCACGGTTCCATCTTAGCCCAAGTCTCATGGGTCTGTGACTACATCCTTCGATGTGCCAAGAAGATTGCGACCCAAGACCTAAAGTCTATCACGCCAAAGGCTCAGGCTGTGGCGGACTTTAATGTCTACTCCCAGGAGTTTCTCAGGAGGACTGTATGGGCGGACAACTGCCGGTCTTGGTATAAGAATGGAAAGGAGACGGGAATTGTGACGGGTACATATGCTGGATCGATCTTGCATTTCAAGGATGTTTTGGAAAACATTGGCGACGAGCACTTTGATGTGGTGTCTAATAACAAGAATGTTTTCAAGTGGTTGGGCAATGGACAAAGTCTTCACGACAAGGACGGGACGGGGGACTTAGCTTATTATATGAAGGAGTAGTTTTCACTTCCGTTACATAGAGAGTTTAATCTAGCTAAACCTTATCTATTTATTACTTACTCGAGTTTAGATGCTCTTAGCTTAGTACGTAGAATATTCCCTTGTTTTATCTATACTAGAATATACCCAATGCCCTCGGTATTTTTCCTAATTTTAGTTAAAGAAGTTAACCCGTCTAGTGACCCTCCCTACCCAAAAATGTATTACACTCTACGGTAAATGTTCTGATAGGGGAAGGTCTTGGACGACGCTTAATAAGTCTTAGAAATTCTTAGACCTAGAAACCCCGATCGATATAAAGCACTAGACTTGAGGGTTAGCCCTAAAGTATTTAGATAGAGTTGTAGAACTTAGTAATAAAAGTACCTTCGTAAAAGATCATCGAAATTGTACTAGTTTTAACCTAGATACAGCCGTTTTACCAGGGCAGGGAATATCCGCCAGGGGTCGCCGGGGGGCTGGACGGCCTCTATGATTCTCGGTACTTTCCCACGATACAGATGAGAAGAGTATATAACTTTGGCCACACCTTTCTTAAATTACCCTTTCCGTCACCATAAAGGTTGCCAGACTAGCGCAGGTTACGGTGGAACCGACGGTTGGTCCGCCGAACCGGACCTTCCTGAGAGAACTTGACCAATCACAGCCTGGGACTTGAATCGGAGACGGGGTCTTGGTCGGGTTTAGCCCCAGCTTCCAATCCGCTATATAATGCCTTCGATCTGAGCGTCTACCCTGTTTTCGATGAGAAGGTGTCCGCGCACCCGGCCTTCAAGAACCCGAAACATAGATTTATTGAGAGAGTGGAACTGAGGAGGAAAGGTTCTGAGATTTTTCAAGGAGAGCAACTTGAGATCTAGGTATAGTTTCCAGAAGAACCCTGGTGTCCTTCTTTATTCTTAGATCTTGCGATAACTCGCCATCGTATACTGGGTATTCAAAATGAAAATCATCCTCACAGGAGCAACTGGCTTCATCGGCGGAGAAATCCTCACTCAATGTCTCGAAAACACATCGATCACCTCCCTCGTCATCCTTTCTCGACGCCCCATTGAAAGAGTGTTATCTCATTCAAAAGCAAAAATCATAATCATGGAAAACTTTAAGTTGTACTCCGAATCAGTGATCCGGGAGATTGCGGATGCGGATGCTTGTATTTGGTAAACTTATGTCCTTTGATCCAAGAAACAGAGGAGGCAGCGGAATGCTAATACCTACACAGGGCACTAGGCACATATGACGGTAATGTCGAAGTCGAAGTCGACTATCCTACTGCATTTGCCAAAGCTATCTTACAGGGAAGGAGAGGCGGGGGGAAGTTTCGGTATGTGCATCTAGGAGGTGCGTTCACGGAGGAGGATCAAGAGAAAGCGTTGTGGTGGTTACAGGCTGCACGGAAGGGAAGGGTATGTTGTTCCCACGATCCACCTTGCTCTCCTCGCTGTTTTTCAATGGCTCTTAAAATCAAGCACTGATTTGAAATTAGGGTCTCGGTGAATTCAAAATGAAAAAATTTGCGAAGGAAAATGGGTGCGAAGAGTATTGGGAGACGTTCATTATGAAGCCTGGTGGGGTTTTGAAGAAGGATAGCGTTGCGTTCTTGAATTGGGCTATACCGAACTGCATAATCAGTGAGTTTTCTTTCCGAGTCGCAGAATCGTGACGAAGGAATTAATCGGAGGCGATAGGAGGAGATGAATGTGCGGCAAGCATGATTGACGTGGCCTTAAACGGGGCGGAGCAAGAAATTGTCAAGATGGATACAATGGTTCTCAAGGGGAAGAGTCTTCTAGGACGATAGATAAAGTGTTTACGGGTAGGTTTAATATACGAGGGAAGACGTTGCTCATTCGGGGATTTCTCTAGTAACTAAGAGGGCACTGTGGTTAACCAATAACTATCGACGAAGTTCGATATTGAAGATGCTACATGATGTTGTGGTAAACAAGTCTATACAGAGTGTTATGGGACTCTTCTAAGTTAGCAGAGAATCCACCGCGTTGTGCCTGCTTGTCAAATACTCTAAGGTCCATGTATTAAGACAGAAAATAACGAGTGAATAATCATCGTGTCGATCTTGTTTGTACAGTCGCCAAAAGGGGAACATGGAATTTCAGGTGTAGAGCGAAAACTAGTCCAGTACTTGTCCGGTACTTGTAACATCTCGTCCGAACATACATCACCAGCATGTTGACAAGGACTATTAGACTGGGTCCTATTATTGAATTGATCCGCCTTTGAAGACACATATGGTTCCTCATCAGCTATAATTATCTAGGGAAATAGTAGGCTGAGAAACTAGGGCATATTTTAATGAGAAGGCAACTAATCTTTTGACGTCGCAACTTGTTTAGTACCAAGGTATTACTTTCTCCCTTAGAATCGGCCCCCCATCCCTCGCTGGCTTCAGACAGGCAACATGCACTTCCCTGTTCGCCTTATCAATGTCAAACTTCGTCAGCTTTACAGCGATATTCTCAGGAACATATTCCAAGTTGCACGAAAGATCCCCCTCTTCTAGTTCTATCATCCATTCTATGACTTTACCAATAACAACCGTGTGGAACACACCACCTCCCCTTTTTGGCACGCGTGGGATGACATCTAATATTTCTCTTCTGAGGCCGCGGTGTTTGTACCGCCAACCGACAACGGTGAGAGGAATGACCACTCGAGTGTCGAGAGTGAACGATTCTGCTGGAGTGGGGTCTGCGAATATGATCCGAATCAACGTAACAATTTCCGTGAGCTGTTTGGTGTAGCTCTCGTAATATGTAGTAGAATCTGGAGCAGCCGTCGCCAGCCAAAGATAATAGCTTAGATAATGTGCTCGCACCATGACTGCTGCCTTCAAAACGTATGGTTTGGGAGAACACCAAGCTGCCTCGAAAATCGGAGTGTAAGCACTATTCCATCGTCGAAGCTCTGTGAGTATGCGGCAGAGCTGAGCGTACTTTGGCCCTGGCAAATAGAGCTGTGAATCGCCCCTGTCCTCATCGCTGTCTTCTTGAGCATACATCCAAGATAATGCCCTTGACACGGTCAACATAATCTTCACCCGCGCCTCTCTAATTGTCGCGAATTGTTCCGGAATTTCTGGTCCAATGACATCACTCAAGTAATCGGGGTTTAGATAGATTTTCAGACCACCGAACGACCTCTTCAGCGCACCAGCTTCGATCTCTACTACCGTAAAGATCTCCAAGATAACCTCGTCAATGGGCTCGGGATTGCTTCCACTCATATGGTCAGCAATCAATTTGATACCTAGGCCAACTTGACTAGTCATTGAGATTGCATTCCCATGCAAGCTCTCGAACGTGGCGAATAATATGCAGGCGAGGAGCGTAGACCTGATGTTCATACCACCTTTCATTATCGATTTCCTCACGCCGACGAGTGCCTTGCTATATTGCCTATAGGCAAAAGCCTGTCGCTGAGACGTGGTCTTGACATCCTCGATCTTTGACTGCTCAGAGGTACGTAAGTTGAGCGCCCCTATTGCCGTCACCGCATGGCGGATGCTAGGCTCTATCTCGCTAACCTGCGGGACAATATTGGTCCAGATATCCAGGTCGTGACATCCCGTGAGTTGAAGCGCGGTCTCTTCATGGAAAATCTTGAAGTGTCGGTACTCCTGATCTGTGTCGAATAGGTTGTTGGGTGGTGGCCGATGTATGGTGATCTTATTTATTGGCGAGGCCCTCCTCCTAATTGCTAGTACCGCGGTCGGTTCATAACCTTCACACTGAAGATTCGAAGCTAGGCATCTTTTACAAAAAGGCTTCTCCTCGTCGCATTTAAATTTTCGTTTTCTGTTCACTTGTCAGATCGCCTAGGCTCCATGCTCGGGGAATAGGCAGCCAGACTTGCAGGTTTTGCATCCCGTTTTCGACCTTGGAGTCGACCATCTTTTGCCCTTGGGGGCCGAACCAGATTTAATGAGAAATGAAGAACACCCTGGAAAATTTGACTGCATATTTGCTTGAGATCTGTGCGGTGCAGACTTTCTGGCCAGAGGCAAAGCAGAGCTGGGAGGTCGTTGGCACGCCCCGCTGTTATGCTGGATATTTGTCGGTTCGTGTGCAAGGTTTCTTCGCTGCTGATTCCAATTGGATGGTATACGCGTTTAGGCTTCTGGGCATGGCTCTGACCATTCCGGCGAATCAGCACAAGTTGTGATTCAATTAGAAGTTAGCGTCACTCATCGCTTACCGATTCCCTACACGTGATTCAACCCCCTGTTTCACAAGAGTAGCCTTCTCTTGGAGAACGCGATCATATATTATCCCAACTACGTTATATAATCCTATAATCTAAAGTTACTTTAACGTTGCGGGTATAATTAGGCCAAGCCTTTAAGCAAACCAATTGCATAATTAGGTTTATGCTTAACCCGGATGCCTAGTAACCATTTCTCGTCCGCGTCGATTCTAAATTATTCTCGTCTCGATGTTCTACAAGCTAGACTCTGGAGTCACGTTGAGTGATAGAATGAAAAACTGGGCACGTGCTGACAGATCAGGTGATCCCGCCCATGTCTAAACTTCCCACGTGAGCATACTGACTCCACGGGGCTGTCCATTCAAGGGCCTTGCTTGTGCCGTCCCTGCATACCTACGTACAACTTACAAGTATTCCGCAGCCTGCAGGGTACGTCCCGTCAAACATTTCTCACTTGTGCTCGTGACACAATGCACAGCACATTGATATTCTCTCACCCGCGCGAACTCTCCTTAAAGTTGCCTTATATAAACCATTTCCTACATCCATTGAACTTGCATGCAAATAGTTGTATGCCCCAGCAACAGAACATCACTCGAACCGAGCTAGGCCGCGAAGACAAACCACGTCCTCCTTGTTGAACCACCCAGCAGCAATCGAATGGGTGTCTTGCCCGAGACCAACGTGGAGATGGCGCCTAAAGTCCCGAATGCCTGGTCGAGGAGGAGGATCATTGGATATCTGGCCCTGTTGCTTGGGATCTCATGGTCAACATATTCCCTCCTCGTCCCCTGGATGAGCGCGGGCAGCGAGATTCTGGAGACGACCAGCACAGCAGCAGAGATTGAAGCTCTAGATGGCTATGGCACCAACGCGCAACCCGAATTAGCAGGAATGATAAAACTGATGGACCTCTCCCCAAAGTACATCCCAGAAACCGGCAAACATCGACGCTCAAAACGACTTGTGATTGTCGGTGATGTACATGGCATGAAGGACTCGCTGGTAGAGCTACTAGAGAAGGTCAAGTTTAACGAGAAGCACGACCACCTTGTCCTAGCCGGCGACATGATTTCGAAAGGACCCGATTCCCGCGGAGTTGTAGACCTAGCCATCCACCTAGGTGCGACATGTGTAAGAGGGAATCACGAAGACCGCATCATTCTCGCACATGCAAACATGGAGGCCGAACACCGCGATGTGGGCGTGCCTGGACCGAGCGAGCCCACGGACAAGCAGCAGGATATGCTGGAGGAGGAGAGCTTCAATCATGGGGATTACAAGGATCGGAAGTTGGCGAAGCAGCTGGGGGAGAAGAGGATTAAGTGGCTTAAGAAATGCCCAGTGATCCTACGGGTCGGGAAACTGGGTGATATGGGCGAGGTGCTGGTTGTGCATGCTGGGTTGGCGCCAGGAATAAAGTTGCAGCAGCAGGATCCGGTGTTGGTTATGAGTATGCGGACGATAAAGCATGGGGTGCCGACCAGCAAGAGGAAGGGCAATGTTTGGACGAAGGTACATAATTCCACTCAATCTGTGTTCGATGAGTGTACTAATCACAATGGTCAGGCATGGAACAAATTCCAAAAGTCCCTACCTAAGAAAGAACGCTCGACCGTTATCTACGGCCATGACTCCAAGCGCGGTCTGCAACTGAAGAAATACAGCATGGGAATCGACACAGGCTGTCGGAAGGGTGGCAAACTAACTGCTGTCGTCATAGAAGGCGGGCATTTGGACCACAAGCATAAACTGTATCATGTCAAATGCAAGGATGAAAGATGATTATCGATGTTGGAAGGGGAACGATGTGGTGATTAAAATCTGTTGTTGTACGCTTCCTGAGAAAAGAGATACCATGGGAAACGGAGTTGGACTATTGGATATGGGCAGTTCTACTTTAGAAGTATGATGGGTTTGTACTTTGGGTGTTCGCTACTGAACGAAAGACCTATCTGAAGGGAATCATGCTAGATTACATATGACTTCCCCCTATAGATATCTTCGAGGTTGAATTATACTTGAATTATTGAGCTTTTATTCCGCAAGCCGAATATCTTTGTCAACGAACATTGCGATAAACCGGGGCAAAATTGGCGAGACATCTCGAAAACCTGATACTCGATTTTCTAACATCATAGCGACGACAATTTAGTCGTTCGTACGTTAATACCGTGGTAAGGACATGAATCTCAACATTCTTCTAGGCACTATAAATAGATCAGCGGAACTGAGGGACTTCCCATGAGTATCAGGCGGCGTAATGACGTATATAATAATGGGAACAAGGTGTGTCTTCGTTTCCGTTTACAATTGTTGCGTAGCTTAAATAAGTCATCCAGCGAGATGGAAGAAAGTGTAGAGAAGACGGCCTCACTGTCTGAGAGACAAGGAGACAAATTGATTGATCAGGCTAGTCTCAGGATCTTAAGCGGCAGAATAGAGTGGTTGGGGGGTAAAATCAATGCACTTAGTGTTTCTCCAGATATCGCGGACTCTAAATGCCTAACACTTTTTCTTCAAACGCTCACCACATGTATGCTAAATTCCTATTCCACCGCACCCCTGGTTCCCTGATAATCCACCGTCTCCTAAGCGAATTTGAACTCCTCCCAACTCCCATAACCCCTCAAAAGCCTACCCCTACTTGCATCCCCATCCTTTCCCTGAACACCTTGTCTATCCCCTCGTCCTCTTCCTCTCTCCGTCCTCTTCTCCTTTCGATCTTCCCAACTGCTGTCCCCGCCCACCTCTTATACGCCGGGCCTCCACTAATTACCGTCGTAACTCTAGTAACGTTGGCCCTCAAGACCCCCGCATCCCCTAGATCCATCACGATGCTGAAGTCCCCATTCTTAGGACTGGCAATAGTAGGCGGGTATGGCGCATTCAGCGGACGGACGACGAGGGAAGTAGGTGCGCAGGAGGATGTGACGATACGGTTGTGCTTGGCGACGTAGGCGGAGACGCTCTCTGTACCCCCGGGAGAGAGGATGGAGAACCATACTATGCTGTAGGGGCCGAGGCGTGCGTGACCCCACTGGGAAAAGCGTTAGCAGGCGATGTTTTGGATGTAGGGACAGAGGTGGTGGTGGTGAGGACTTACGCTTTCGTAGACCTTATCAGCATACCACCGTCGGTCGCCCCAATTCCACAAAGGACTTAGTCGTGGCTCCATTACAAGTGAAACACGGTGGAAAAGGTTACCATATCATGATAAGCCGACCCCTTGAACCGGAGTCTACTACCTCTGATGTTGAAATATATCTCCCCGTCCCCATCAGGCACAGCATTAGCCCACCCAATACGCGGTGCTAGTTGCATGTTTTGTCCTGGCCGGACAGGTCCACATGGATAATGAGCTGGGGCTGTACTTTCCATTTTCAGCTTGCCCTTCACACCAAAAGCATCGTTGTCAATCTCGACGGTGAATGCTGACAGATCAGGCTTCCCGGTCCAGCTCATACCAGTTCCATTCCAGTCTCCAGATCCGCCTTGCCCTTTGGTCTTGACCACGGCTATATTGGCAGGTCCGCCAATGATGTTGTTGGTGCCATTGGGAAAGCGGTAGGATATGGCGCTGCTGGTAACGTCGATTGAGGAAGAGAGAAGTGGAAATGCAGTGTTGACAGCAGTGAAGAATACGATTGCTACCGCGGATTGAAAGTCAGGGGAGGCGGCGTGGAAATACCACCAGTCGTATGAAGTGCTGTTGGCAGCGGAGAGTTTAGGTGCCTCCAAACCGTGGGCAGAGGATATAAACTCGGCTATGATATTGCCAGTGGCTAATTGAACAGGTATGGTCTTGGTAGTGGTTGGTGGATCTCTTCTCGAAAGATTAGGAGGGACGTGTGCGGAGACAGTGAGTGCTGAGACGAGGGGAGAAAAGAGTTTCATCTTGTCACATTAGCCTCTGAAGCAGACTTGGTACTCAGTGATGGTGCTAGACAGAAAGATGATTCGAGCAAAGAGGGAGGGACCCCTTGGACTTATAGAGATGATGAATGAAAAACCTCTAGCTTCGAAGTCGCCTAGTTGAATTGTGTATATTGTGAAAAGCTGATCTGAATCTCTTTGTGGTCAGAATATTCATCTGTTTGGAAGTGAGCAGCGATTACCCCTAAATCGCATGTGGGGGAGAAGGTTCCTTACTTCTGCCATTGTCTCAGACGGGTCCGATTTATAGCGGCAACCTGTGCTTTTTCGCCGTAGAGCAATCTCGAAGGGGTTGACCTCCCAATGTCGCCATGGCAATTACATGTCAATTCCTGTGCAATTTGGGCAAGAATAAACGATTGAGACAGAAATTCACCGACATCGCCGTGTCTCGTGGAATCGAAGACAATTGGCTATCCTGCAAAACGCCTACTCGCTCGGTTAGTACACCCAATAAGCAATTGGGCCGACTAGCCGATCCTTGGCTCGGACGACGAAATATGGTTACTGTCTAGGGATGCGATAAATACACAATATTAAACATAGGTAATTTTATAATATAACGATGGAAGAAGCTTATAAGTTATATAATAAAAGGGGCTCTACTAATGTGCTAGGCCCTAAGTCACGTGGTTTCTGGCTAATAGTACGCCGGTTTCCTTAATATTTTCTAATATTACTTCTACCTCGATTTACTAATTGTTTTCTGTCGTTTATAATAAAAATATTCTATCTGAGAAGCAAGTACTATCATAGACATTTTATATCTATATTTTTATACGCTAAGAAGGCTTTGCCTAGTTATAGTAACTCTTACAAATAAGTTTAAAAGAGCATGTACGATTCTCGGTACCAGTTTCTATACTACCTACTCTTCAACTCTAACATCTACCAAGTCTACGAATCCCTCCCTACTGTGCCCAGCCCTCAGCGAAATAGTAGTCGAGCTGGAGCTAGCAATACTTTCCGTCGCTTTGCCCGCCCCCGGAAACGCCATAATGGCATCCAAGTCAAGCGCCAGCAAGTTGCAGTATCGATCTAGATCTAAATCATTAGGACCTTCGCCCCATGGCTAATACAAATCCAGTCAGCGTAAAATCTTACAACAAAACATGCCAAAAGAGAGGGAAAGGAAGTCTTACATTTTCAATCTCCAACCCCACTTCCGCCAAGGCAAAGAGCGCATATGCAGTCACCCCCGTAACCGCCACACTCCACCACCTCAGTTCCGCCCACAGCTGGCCCGGTAGCGTGAGGATGAAAATCCATACAATTCTCGAGATGGCGATGTTGTAGCCGAGGGGGATGGGGGTGCGAAGAAGACGTTCGCAAGCGGAGAGGATAGATGTGAGAGTGTCGATGTGGGTCAAGAGGTGCGTGAGAACTTGGGTGTCGATTTGGGGTTGGCCAAGAGTGCGGTAAGACTCGACTGCGGTGGAGAGGTGGAGGGTCAGGGTGAGGGGGTGGTTTGTTGCGGTGAGATTGTACTATTGGAAGTTGTTGTGAGCTGTGAATTTCAGAAAGCTCAAAAACGGGGAAGGGTCAGTACGTTTGGTACGTGGCTTACGCCATGTTTCAGATCATGGCATTCGTGCCATTCTCTCTCTCCTCTCAGATGATGCTTTAGTGCCACGGCAAGTGTGTGTACACATCTTATCACTTCCTCCTTGCCCATGACTGTCTCGCTGCTCTCAGGTGTTGTGGGGATGTCAGGGACATGAAGCCAGAGTGTTCGGGCGAAGGAACGCGAAACGGCGGAGACTTTATCCCATTGTGTTCGGCCATCCCACCAGCGACTGTAGGACGATTGCATGCGAAACGTTATGGCCAATCCTACCACGAATCTATTCCGTCTGTTCAGTGTATGGTTTCCTCGCGATCAGCGGGGGTTCGCTTACCCGAAGACGGGGAAGAGAATTGGAGAATGGAGCATATGCTCATCGCCCTTGAACTCTAATCCCAAGCAAATCAATGCTGCAAAAATTCCAGAGACAATTATCTATTTCCACAAGCCAGTCGGTAAGCCAATGAGTCAATGAGATTGAGAAAGGCATCATGAGCTTGAAGAAAGAGGACAAGTCCATACCTGCGGGAAAATTCTCAAGAACCCTCCTCCTTCCCATCTCAAAGAGTATGGAATCCATCTAGCTCTCTTCCTCTGCTCCCTCTGCCCGGCGTGCCACTCTTTCAGGCTTCGATACGGATGATGGTGATGGTTCCTCATTTCCTGTTTCCATTGCCACCTCGTTCCCCCTCGTAGAAAAATATAAGTAAAATCAGAATAAACGTAATCGCTTTTTTCCCATCCGTGGCCCGGCCTTCTTATGTATAAATGCGATGTTGTTGCATCCTCGGAACAAAGAACCTCCGCTTCTCCGATTTCCCGGCCCTCGGTTCATCACGTAATACTCATACAGCCATCCAGAAGAAAATGCCACGTGCAGAGTCGCAGACTAACCGCAGAGAGACACAAATGTGGATGGTGGCCTGATTCCCCTTGTGAACATCCTTGTGGACATCACCTGATTTGAAATTTCTTGAAATTTAACGGGGCGTTATTCGTGAGATTCTAGGGACTCGAGAGATGGATAATGGCTTGAAATAGGCTACTAGCCTATTAATATTGGCTAGTAAAGTCCTTAATAGGGGACTTGTCCCCCGGCTAGGAAAATCTTTCC
>MU251489.1:0-87710 GCA_019669835.1 Amylocarpus encephaloides
GTTCTAGTTACCTCTTCTTATGTATATAAGACCCTATAGGAGCTGCGCTTTTACGAGCTCTCTACGTACTTCTTAATTGAATTTCAGAAACTATTTCTTTTAAGTTATTCGAGGTCTGGCCTCTCACAGTCTGGGTCGTCACCTATTAGATAGGAGCTTCGTGCTTAACTTGATTAAACAATTAGGATCATACTATTATATCTTTCAGATCTATTATTGTGATCAACCCCGTGGTCCGCTTATTCTTAACTATTGTAAATTAAACCTACACCTCCTAGCTTCTTCCCTATCACGTGAATAGGATCTAGTTAGGAACCGTAACACTTATCCCACTCATCTTATAAACAAGCCTTATACTCCTCTAAAGTATGCTACAATCTCTTCCTAACTCTCTACTTTAATATATTTTATATTCCTTTCATGAGACTTAAATCAGGAGACTGTGGGGGGGTGCCTAAGGACAGAAATCTAATTCTTTTTAAGATATATTTGTACTAACCCTCTCTTTCTCTTACTATGGCTTAGAGCACCGTCTTCCTAAAATATCTATGGCTTAAGCTCTCTATTAGGTCTTAATCTAGCTTCCTAGATGGCTCTAACGTAAAGAGGGAGTAAGCGTTTCACATAATACTTCTGTGTTATTACATTCCCCTTAGGTTTAACCTCCTTCTCATAGCTAATAGAAGCTTCCTATTCTTCAACTCTTAAGTCATATCCCTCTAATGTTTTAGTCGTAGGACGTCGTCTAGGCTTTGGAGGCTTATGTGAGAGGCCAGACCTTAAATAACTCGAAAGGAATGGTTTCTGAAATTCAATTAAGAAGTGCGTAGAGAGCTTGTAAAAGCGCAGCTCCTACGGGTTCTTATATACATAAGAAGAGGTAACTAGAACCTTCAAGAAGTAATAGGATAGAGTGGCGTCGAACTGAATCGAATTCCACTCGTGATTAGTACTTAGCGAGAGCTTTTAGCCCGAGCACACCCTAGGGTCCTAACCCTTACAGCTTAGTAGGCTTCTTAGTGTAGCTCTCCTCATCATTATAGAACTCTAACTTCTCGGCCTTCCCCCACCAATTAACCCATGCTACAATATGAAGTTTTACACCTTTAAGTTCTCCCCGTTATTGTATATTCTCTAGGTCTAAACGTGTCCCTTACTCTCAGAGGATGTAGCCCTGGGCTTAGGCAGAAGGATCACAATGTGCCTCATCTATAAAGATGATAAATTACTAATAGTTGTAAACTATATGTTACAAATACGTAGCGCCATAATAAATGCGTTCACCTTAGTTTTTCTAGGAGATTTTCTTCTTAACACATGCCATCTTATAGCGCTACCCTCCTCTAGTACAGGCTTTAAGTCTCCTTTGTAATGTACGTGTTAAGACGGGTATCTTATAGTACTATAGTTGAGCCTCATATTACTAATCTCGAATAGGATTTTAGGATAGTGATACAAGTATCCTACAGGTCTCTATAGAAACCTTTATAGGTCTACTCATGTTTTTTGATAGCTTCCGAGTTCGATAATATACGGGGGAGTGTAATAACTCTCCTCTTGTGAGATGTACGTTCTCCGATATTATATCTATCAGATGGCGGCGTTTAGGCCCGATTAGATCGTGTTTTGATAGCCATAATTGTGTTAGAAGTTGGTTATTTACTTTACAAAATGAAGATTTGTTTACGTTCGGCTAATCTACGGCTGGTGCGCGACTTTTGTCAGACCCTGGTGGACTAACCGAACGAGTCCCTACCACTTTCCTATTCGGCCCCACCACAGTATGGTAGCCCAGGTTGACAGGTTGCGCAAATAGATAGTTCGATCTAGGAAAATAGGTTTCTCTTAAATAACTTACTATTGGAGAGAAGATTAACTCTCTAGGTTGTAATAATATATATCATATATATGGCTTATACTAATATGAATATAATTTTTAAACTGTAGTTTAAACTTATTATATATATCTTAATATTAATACGGAGTAGATATAACTTTACAATATAAAAATACGATTCTACCACTAGTACCTAGGTATATGGCTCGATTATATAGTTATAAGTTAGAGAATGGCTATAAAGAATAACCAAATAAGTTAGAAAGGCTCGAAAGTCAGAAGTCGGAAAGCGAGAAAATTCTATTTGTACAGCCTGTCAACCTGGGCCCCCATACTGTAATAGGGCCGGGTATGCAACGTCGTATCACACACGGTACCTTATCGCGAACTTGAAGATCAAGACCACATATATGAGCCTCTCGAGTACTTTGGTCTTCTCGAGAGGTGTCTCGAATTTTCCCCTCGCAATACCAACGCCAAAAAGATGGCTCCAAATAGCATCCCTGTGGCCGACGAGACTGCCGAACTCAGTCCCTACACGCAAGCGCTAGCTAAGCGAGTGATTCGGAAGATCGACATGCGAATTCTATTAATCATGTTTGTCACCTATAACTTGAATTTCATGGACAAGACGGCTAGTGTCTCAACGTGCCCACATAGCGAGAAGAAATGCTAATTCGGACTGGCTGTAGATCTTGTCGTCTGCTGCTGTCTTTGGCCTCACGGAAGACAACCATCTGCACGGATCCCAGTACTCATGGGTTTCAAGCATCTTTTACTTTGGATACTTGTTCTGGGAATATCCAACAACGCTGTTGATCCAAAAGTGGCCGATTGCCAAATATCTCTCGGTGGTGACTCTCCTGTGGGGTGCCGTCGTTGCGACCACTGCCGCATGTTCAAGCTTTGGGGGTTTGGCGACCTGCCGGTTTCTCCTTGGAGTTGCAGTAAGTAGAGTTTTCCACTTATTAGACTTGTCAGAGACCTTCACTAATGCCTCCCCAGGAGTCTACAATTTCACCCGCATTTGTGTATATCACCAGTATGTGGTACACTAGGGACGAGATTCCCTCACGAACTGGAGTGTGGTTTGCTGGCAACAGCTGTGGTGGATTCATTGCTTCATTGCTGGCGTATGGCATTGGCCAGATTAACCACCCTCTACATCCATGGCAATGGATGTTCCTCGTATGAAATACTTGTCGACCAGTGTGCCTCTGGCTAATGAGTATCAGATATTTGGAGTTGCGACGTGCTTCATTGGTTTGGTGATCTTCTTCTTCCTCCCGGACACTATCAATTCTGCAGGATTCCTGACCGAAGAGGAAAAGCAATATGCCGAAGATCGTGTGGTCATGGGCGGTGCTGGAAGAACGGATCCTAATAGTGCATGGGAAATGGAACAAGCATTCGAATGCTTACGAGATCCAAAGACTTGGTTCTTTGCCGCTATCTCAATTTTCACCCAAGTATGACATTCATGCGAAGTAATCTTAATCCAGATACTCGTTAACATTGCTAGATACCCAATGGCGGCACCGGTAGTTTTGGAAACTTGGTCATCAAAAGCTTCGGTTTCACCAGCCTTGAAAGCACACTCATCACCCTTCCTGCATCGGCAATTGCTATGTCTACCATTCTTTCCACAGGCTGCCTAGCTGGAAGATTTGGAAACATCACGACATTCCTTATTATCCTTGTCGTAGCTTTCCCTGTTGTGGGTAGTACCATTATATTCTCTACCAGGAGAAAAGGCATTCGTCTGTTCGCGTACTATTGTGTAAGTAGTTCCCCTCGATTTTCCAAAAACAAGTTGACATCTGCTGATCCTCGTTTAGCTTCAAACGGGTCCTGGAGCTCTCCCATTGACCCTCGGCTTAGTGTCATCCAACTATAAGGGTGTAACAAAGAAGATGACCATGACCGCAATATTGTTTGTAACATATTGCACGGGTAACATCGTTGGTCCACAGACCTTTATATCTTCGGAAAAACAGCAGTGGGTAGCATTCAGGATAAGCGAGTTTGCGAGATGTGCTAACAAGAACATAGTGGCTACCCTAGCGCCTTCAAGGCTATCCTCATCTGCTATGGCCTCGTAATCCTCACCTCATTGAGTCTTCGTGTATACTTGACCTTGGTCAACAAGGCTCGCGACAAGGCCGAGGGGGCCATTTCGAATGACCAATCTAGCCTGGTGGACAAACGAGAATTGACCGCCCAAGACTACCAGGATGTTTCCGATCTCAAGACGCCCGGATTCAGATATCGCATGTGATCATTTAAAATGAAAACAAAACTGGCTTTATTCGGTGTTCAACAACAGTTCTACGAGCTTTCGTGTCATAGAGGATTCGAATGTAGGCGCATTGCGAGTGGCCAACTCTCGACCTACGGGCCCTTTGACCTAAAGTCGCAATAGCTAACGGCGAGGTGATTCGGTACAACACAACTAGGATATATGGTTATGTGAGTGCCATTGGCCGGAAATCTGAAAATAGGCTTCCACGGAGCCTCGTACATCTGCTGGGGGCGTAAATGGTGGCAGTGAAGTGATCTTACCGAAACTCCTTCAAGCCCTAGGCACAAACACCAACAAATCCAAATGTACCTTGGAGAATCATCCAGTACCCATCAACGAATGAGACTCTCGTGTCAAATGTGAAGGTTGATATTATTAGTGGGTAAGCGGATGATGACCTTCATCCCTCTGAGCCACGGCACCTCGCAGTGTAAGCGGTAAGGCACACGGTTACTGTATGTTTCATGTATCGAACATTTACATACAACAATCAATATCATGCGTATCCACAAGTTAAGGATGCCCATGGCATCCATGCTTGCAATTTCCTTTAATATAATGAGAGAGCTGATCTCTTTCTTCCCTCTCTTCTTCAATACTCACTTGCTTCCATCTCAACCATCCGCAATACTTTATTTATAATCTAGGAATAACTTCTACGCATTTTCACTCCAAACATAAACACCCCATCATCCTCAAAATGTCTGGTCTCACTTCCGCACTAGGTGGCGTCGCCAGCGCTGCAAGCTCGATGGGTGTTGCAGCTGGCAGTACTCTTATCGCAGGTGCCTCAAGCGCTCTCTCAGGCGCTGGCTCATCAGCCCTCGCGCCCAGCCCCTCTTCTTCTGGAGCAACCTCCGTTGCCATCTCTTCGACTCCATCAGAGGCTCCAGGGCCAGCGGCGAACGGTACAACGCCAGCGGCGAACAGTACAACGTCAGCAGGAGCAGCACCAGTACGTATTATTATCTCCTGAAGAGGCTGGGGGCATAACCATAAGCTCTGCGCACAAGAGCCACGGGTTCTCCTCCGAATCCAAGGAGAACAGAGTAGAGTGTTCTTAATCAAAGGAAGAATCACCTCAAGTCTCCTTCGACTCATAAGAGCACGCTGCCGGTTTGCCGAGCTGGCGGAAGATAAAGATCTATATTCCCCCGCCTAAGCTTCCATTAAACCCCATACTGACTTATTCAACAGCCACCAGCAGCCACCAGCTCGGCTAGTCCTCCTACGTCAACTACTAAGTCCGGTGCCTCTGCTGGAAGGACAATCTCAACCGGTGCGGTCCTCATGGTCGGAGTCTTGTTCATGGGTTTCTTCATGTAAAAGGCATGAAACTTAACGAGGGGAAGGAGGCACATTGTTAGAGTGTAATCTGTCCTTGCAACTTGAATTTAGAGGTTGCTTTCGGGGAGTTTAGGAATATCAGGGGGAATAATGCAGGATCAGGGCCTTATAAATTAGCATTCACTTGTGGCGTCGGAAAATGCCTTAGGAAGTTTTTCTTCCCATCCATTGCTTTTTCCTTCCATCAACTGCTGGAAAACTGTCATCCCAAATACCTCCGTACTGTTGGTCGGCTCGTGAGATGACCGTTACACAGCCATTGGGGGCCGAGTTGTTGGTTACTTAAGCGAGGTTTCAGAGAAAGGTCGATCTTGAATTCAGGCCGCTTTACGAGTACTCTGTACGGAGTATACTGAGTATGCTTACTGAGCCTCATGTGCCGTGCGGGAAAGGCGCAGTGTTCCGCCCTTTCGCAATGTGTTTGTGGGCTCATGTTGGCAATTCAAAGCTGCGTTACGAGAACAGCTTGTCAGTGGTGGAAGTATACTACGTATCAAGTACGCAACAACTCATAGTTCTCACTCTGGAGTCTCGTATGTATAGCCTGCTCTGAGATCTCGAAGTCTTGTCAGCCTCGAGTCAGCCTCGACCGCAACGCAATTCGTGGTCGCTAATTAACGTTATACTCCGTACGTAGTAGTAGTCTCAACTTCGGCCCCTCAAGCCATAAAACCAATATCCAGCCACCCCCCATTTAGGCCTCGCTAACTCGTACGCTACGTATTGGCGAATTGATTGAGCCTCATTGCCCTAGACGCCACAGTAAGTTGGACCAATACGGGGCGGGCTATTGGGGTAAGCGGCTCGCTTCTTTGTTGACGGTCAAGCGGTTGGCCCGTGGACAGGCTGAGGTTGTGAATGACCTCGAAAAACGTATTTCAAGCCGAGCCACCTTTTCTACCGCAGTGAACCGTCAATCCTCATAAGAATAACAACTCCCTTGCGTGAATATTCGGCTTTTCTTCACACATAGTAAGAAATTGTCCCGAGCAGTGACCTTTGTTAAGAACCTCAATACGCTAACCTTTCTCTCCTCCCCAACTCCTACAAACACCGTTTCCTCCCAACTTCAACTTTACTTTAGAACCATCGCTATCATGAACGATATCTCCAACTGCGCGCAATTGGGCACCTTCGATGGAAGAAACTCGTTAGTATTCTCGAGTCCTGTACTCTGACACCCCACCTATACAAAAACCAGCATTTCCTATACCATTCTACCCCCCGAGCCTCCCTTAACACATGAATGTACCTTGCGTCAACTCTTCCTTGAAAAATCCAAACTGACCTCATCCTCTAGCGGCTACGACAACGTCTGTCTGGTCCAAGGTCCTGACTTCGCCGACCAGAGCTGGAAGTACGACCGTGACATCAATAATGCCCTCGGTAAATGCTGCCACGTCAACCAAGGACAGTTCACGGTCGCCGGTGACAACTGTTACGCTCGTTGCAACACCACCACGACCGCAAGCCGCATTGGTATATCCATTGATACCCCAATTTAAGCCAAAAATACTAATCTATGTCCCAGCCATCAAGAACTGCTACACCGAATCCAAGGTCCTCAACTCGTCCTTCAAGATCGACTGCTTCGGCGTCAAGGACTTCTCCACCCAACCAACCTCCGTCAATGTCATTGCTTCATCGTCGACTTCCGTTGCCAACGTAACTTTGACTCCCATTGGCAACCCCTCCTCTCTCCTGGCAACCGTCACCGGCACCGCTCCAGGCACCGCTGGCACCGCTATAGCATCCGGCAACGGCACCATCTCCTCCGCCACCATCCCATCCACCTCCGCTGCTCCAACCTCAGATCTGGTCAGCGCCTCTGGTTCTCCCTCGCCCATGCCAACAGGTAAAGCTTCGACTAGCCGAGCCATTTCAACCGGTGCTGTCATGGTCGTGGGACTTGTCTTCTTTGGTTTCCTGATCTAAGCCGAGGGCTAGGATATCTTTGTCTTTGGGCGTTGCATGGATTGCCCGATGGGATGAATAATGGTGGTACAGGGTCAGTAGGCATCTTAATGGTAGGAAAACGTGGCATGGAATGGCGTTCATTGAGCGTACTTTAGACTTTGGGTGATGGTTAGCTATTAAATCAACGTTATTTAATAGCCTTATGTTTTGACACATCTCGTGAGACGTGGTTCAGCGAATGTTCTCTTCCGTATTTACCCTTCATTAGTTTTGCTTCGCGCATACAAACGAGGCTCTATTGAAATTCACGCTCGAGAAAATAGTGTTGTGACGATTTGTTTTGATGTTGCTTTGAGTCAAGAAGGTGCTAGTAACCCTGCTGATCCCATGTGCTATAGCTTCCTCTCCGTGTTTCATTAAGAGGTCGGCTTGTTCCCTTAAACCTAGTCATGTTCTCAAGAGAATAGCAAATGATTGCTTTAGGTCTGCGGCATACCTAACCCGTATGTGCGCCATCCCCTCTTGCGTGCCCAGCGTGTAATACCTTGTGTCTAAGACCTCGACTGTCGACTCACGCTTCTATGGCCCCTTTTCTCCACCCCACTCTGCATCTCAATGATCTCACCTAACATTTCACTCCTCCCCTCACTTCTCCAACTCTCCCGTCTTTTCATATTACTGCTCCCGATTCCCGGGCCCTCCCCTCGTTCAGCCCTTTCCTCGTCACTATCCTTTCCATCAATCTTTTCCACCAATATATTCTCGCTGGCGCCTCCACTTATGGGGCCACTTGTCTCCCCACTCTGATCATTGTTGTTATTGAGTTCCTCGGCACTCTCGCCAAAGTTTCCGCCTACGCTGATCATCGTGAAGGGACTGGCTGTTGGCCCATCCAGAATCCGTAATTCCTCGTCAGCAAAATATTTCGGGAGGACGAAGGTCCGGATAGGGACAAGTAGGAAGATGAAGACTGGGAAGCCAACAGCAGCTATCGTTTGGGTGATGGCGAATGTTGCACCAAACCCAACAAGCTGGATGGCAACGAATAACCAGATAGATCTGCGGCGACGAATTCGTTTCAATGGGTCAGAAGCTGGTGTGAGCGAGGAGTCTTTGCAGAGGAAGAGGATCTTCATAGTGATACCATTCCCCTCGAGTGCTTGAACGCCCATTACGAAGAAGAGACCTGCGAGAACACCTTGAGGGATGAGATGTATGACAATGAGCAAGGGGCCAGTCATGGTTCCCAAAGTCAGCAGGCCTTGTGCTAGATTGGAGACTCTTTGCTCGACGACATGGTCAACTTTCGTTACCACATGGCCTTTGTTGGCACCTTCTTCGTTGGGATCGGTGACAACTTTAGAGACACAAAGTGAATCCGTGTGGAACGGGGCTTGAGGTATGAGTCCATTGGGAGCTGGAATACCAAGTAACCCCGCTACTCCAGTGGTGAGTCCAAGGAGGAATAAATCCCAATGAAACCCTGCTGGTTTTCGTAGTGGGAACTCCGTTCCCTGCGCTATCAACGATGATACTAGAATCTATTAGCATTTGATATCTGGAACGAAAGGTCGGCATACCATTGTGATCAAAATAGAATAAGATAGTGAGCAATATAGCAAAAGGAATTGCGATGAAAACATCAGACACCCTGGTATCCCAGAAATGTATAAACCATCCTCTATCTGTAGTGGGAAAGAAAGCCCGGCTCGTAGGCAATGTGTCAAGGTCGATGTTGGCCATCTTGCCAAAGTGTACGAAACCAGTAAATAATATGACTGTCAGTGGGGTTCCATAGTCCTTGATAAATACCCGGACGTAATGCTGAAATAGTGGACTTGTTCCAACCACCCCACAGAGATATCCCACGACCAGTACAAGAAGGGAGACTACTATCGAGAGGTAAAATGCTTCGTTTGAACCCTGGCGTGCGAGAACCTGGATACCCTTCTGTAAGTAAATGAAAGCAACGTAAAACCCGAATATGTCGCAGGAAAATCTAGTGACATATTTCAGAGCGTTACAGGTATTTGTCACTGCGAGCGCCCAATGCATGAGCAGAGACCATCTAGCAACATTAGTAAATACTAGCACATTATGTTCGACTATTACTTACAGGCCGACTAAAGCCATGAAAGAGAAGTAATTCGCTCCAGTAGGTACCATGATATCGTACACCGTGCTTCGTTTTGATCAGTCGCAACTCATTCATGTCGAAACATTCAAACTCACTAGTTGAAAACCGTGATAGGGCCAGTGACACCAACGATAACCAAGGGTTGCGCAGAAAAAAGGGCAAAAACGACTGATCCGAGAACAGAAGCAAGAAGTACTTCATTGACACCATAGCTCATGTTTGTCTTGGTAAACCTAATAGTGGCGTCAGTATTCGATACTGCTATTCATTCGGTAGCCAGGATAGCCTTACATGTCCAAGGAGAAAGCCAAAGCCGGCAGAATACTGGAGAACATCAGTTATACACCCCAAGTGATCTGACTGTTCATATGTTCATTCGTCGAGGCATACTTTGCAAAATACATATATACGGTCGCAGGAACCACCCTGTAGTCCCACGCATCCGCCCAATCACTGTAATAGAATGGCGCGCGGCGCTTTACATCCATAATCATCCCTTTGAACAAGCGAACCTTCCACCATTTTGGCACATGCTTGCTCCTGGTGCTGGCATTCGTGTGTTGTTGTCGCAGATCATGCCTTTCGTCGTTTGTATCTTGAATTGCATTTTCATTTGAGCTCGAGGGAAATTGCAAACGGTTCTTCCAGTTTCGTGACGGTGTTTGGGGATGTTGCGGGAGTGATGTCGGGAGGGTATAGGTCTTTGAACTCGAGTTAGTCGCCATACTGATGTTGTGTCTGTGTCTCGGTGTTGCTAGATGTTATTGTTAGCTTGTGCTCTCTTGTAGATGTATTGGAGTGCTTGCAGAGGACTGAATCGGAGCTTGAACCCTGACAGTAGAAAGATTTAGAATGATCTTTGCGTTCTATAAGCGCTTGGATCTACTATATGATGGGTGCTATAAGTACGATAAGGAGGCTTTGCGAGCTTCGCAACATAAATTTTGATAGAAAATGGGAATGAAGTCCTTTTGTACGCCCGCCCAGTCCTTTTGCCCGCCCCAAGCTCCGCACCTTGTCATTGTGGGGTAGTTGCCCTGAGTGGAGCATCCAACTCCCGTGACCCAATCAAAGACATCAATCCCCGCCCCGCCAGCCTTCTCGGCGGATATGCTAACAGTGTGTGCTACTCTTCCCGAAGGAAGTTACTCCGTAGTGCCTCAGGTTTGTCTTGTCGATGCAGAAGGGCGCGGTTTTCTTCTTCGGAATAAGGTTATTGCGCGGTGATCCGATTGGTAATGATAAGTGAACACATCTGGGCTCTAGCTACCAGCACGTGCCACGCCCCCTTTCGAGAGCAGAGAAGCGAGATTTATCCTCTGCTTGGCTCTCCAGCGGAAGGGAAGCCTAGTTGCATACGTGGATCGTATAAACATCCTAGTATTATATAATCTTCAATCTGCCATCTCGGCCTCAGTGATGGCTCTCCTCGTGGCATCTTCCCCAACCCACTTCCCGATCCGAGCACCCACGTTTCCAACCAAGCTTTCATATTGTGGTCCGGGGAAAAACAGACCGCAATGAGCTCCAACTTCATCGACTCCCTCCATGTAGATTCTGACCCAACACTTGTCAATCTGCCCTCCGTACTTTGGAGGAAGCATGCAGAATTTCTTGTCCCGCTTGGGCTTGTCGTCTTGCATAGACGATGTATCCGAGGCCTTTCTCTCATTTTCCTTCCCTTTGGCCTTGGCAGCGGTAGCAGCAGCGGCCGCTTTTTTCTTCTCCCCTTCTTTTTCCTCCTTGAGGCGCTGTTTCTCATCTGCTTTTAGTTGCCTTTCTTGTTCTTGTCGAGTTTTCTTCTCTCGTTTCTCGATCAGCTTCCGTCTGTCCTTCACAGCATTTTCTCGGTCCTTGACTGCTTGCTGGTATGCTTTGGTGAATCTTTTGTACTCCTTTTCGGCGATCTTGCGGGAGTCCTTGTCTGTGTACAAATCAAGGTTAATAGGCTCTGGTTCAATTGGAGCATCTGGAAGAGGCGGTAGAGGAGGGTCAGAGCTCATAAGCTTGACCTCTTTGCCCAAGTCTTGTGAGGTTGCAGTTCTTGCTACAGCTAGTAGCTCCTCGGCCTCGCTTTCATCAATAGGGATATAATCGACATGCTGCATCTCAGGGGGGGCCCCAAGGTCATCTTGCACGCCAGAGTCTTCTCCTATGTGTTCTATCTGATCCACCAGAGAATCATCTCCTAACCCAGAATTCTCCCCCGGACTTGTGATCTGTTCTTCACTAGGAGATGCGCCTACCGGTTCGTCTAATGGTCGTGGAGTGATAGTGCCACCGGCATGTTCTTCAACTGAGATAGATGGTGTTTGACTTGGAGATCGGCCGTCAAGGGGATTAAGTCTCAGGCCATCGAGGGTTGCCTTTCTAGATCGTCGATCGTCACCCTCTTCGGGGACCTCTGCAGGCCGTGTAGGTGGAGTCTTGGGGGGCTTTGGTCTACCCGTGCTTGCTGTATAGTAGTTGATAAATCTAACTCTCCTGTCCCGTGGCGAATGGTTTTGACCAGGACTTCTCGTTATATTATCAACATCTTCTAGACTACGAATGTTCTCGTATCGGATCTTGAGGCCGGTGTAATCTGCCATGACGCCTCCAAACTCTATGTGAGACATAACTAGATTCTTTGTAGCGCTAGTCAAACCATCAGAGTGCTTGTTGATAAAATGCAGCAAGTTTGAAAGGCCCTTGCGTTCTGGCAAACGAATATCATTTGGAAATGGTGGGTTGAAAAATGAATCATTGGGAGGGGTGTTGGCAGTTGGTGATGTGACGCTTTGGACTAAGCTTATCTGTGAAGCTGTGTCAGAGTCTACCATCGAAGGGGCGTAGCCTTGAGATGAGATGGAGGTTTGGCTGCTGGCTAGAGGTGTATTTGCACCACCATTTGATGATCCAGGGGATTTGACACCACCTTGTTCCGGAGCGGGTCGGAAGATACTACCAAGCCCGGCTCCTATCACTCCAGGATGCATACCCAAAAATGGTGTGTCGAAATTTATGGTTCCTAGGATGCGGTGTCGTAAAGGCTTCCCAACAACGGGTGGGAATGGCCTCAGCATTGCAACTTCGGTTCCTAAAATCCCTCCCATGCTATGGCCCAGCAGAACAACATCGGTGTTTGAGCCTTCATGTGGTTCCAGCCTATGTATTGATTAGCTAGACCTACCCGGGTAGCAATCATCTCTCACCATTTTGAGAAGTCATCCCTTGCAAAGTTGATGTTCTTCCGAGACTTGTACCTGGGATAAATTTTGGTATGCACGAGATGTGAATCCGAGACGGTGATAGTGAGGAGGTTGTGGATATGTGCCGGAAAGCTTTGGAAGCTGGTTTCGTTTCCCATGAAACCGTGGATAAAGACTAGCAGCAACGTTCGACGTCCCTGCCTGGCGGATTCTGAGGGTACGAGCGAATGGGCCGAAGAGGATCTTGGATCGTGGGATCGCCATTGCTCGGATATCGTTGCACTCCTTCCTATCCTTCCAGCATCGTCCTCGGTATATGGCGGCGGAGCCTGAGTTGAAACAACTCGTGGTGGAAGAGCTGGAGGCAACCTCGTATTACGAGCTTTCTCTGAGAGCTGTGCTGAAGTTGCGGCTCCTGCAAGGGACGTGGACGGCTGTGAGGACGAGGGTATCTCGTGCCGTTGTTTCTCTGCTAATTGTGCAGATGTGGCCATTCCCTCTAGAGGAACTCGCTGATTGTTTGCTTTCTCTGCCAATGGGGATGGAGTGGCGGCCGAGTCAACCAGAGATCCAGCCGCGTGCAGAGGTGCTTTCTCATCCAGCTGAGCTTGGGTTGCCATGAGTACGATGCGCGGGCATTCCAGATGCAACGCGTGGACAGTTCATATGTGGTGTTTGTGGCTTCCTCGCGATCATGTTGATTATCATGGTCGCACGGAGGCTGTGACGGTGAGTTACAGTACAGTACTACTACTGTACTGTACAGGCGAAAGCGAGATATGGGCGCCGAAGAGACGATCATCGTCATCGGCGATCAACCTGAGAAACAACCGATCACCTGATAGGATAGTCAGAGCACGGGCCAGATATATCACGAGGCGAACCGAGTATTATACGGAGTATGTTTATACGCTTACACACTATACATTTATACGTTTATACATTTATACACCTATATGTTGATATGTTGATATGTTGATATGAGTTATGCTAATCACGAGGCGAACCGAGTATTATACGGAGTATGTTTATACACTTATACGCTTATACACTATACATTTATACGTTTATACTACGTACATTTATACATTTACACACTTATACACTGATACATTTATATGTTGATATGTTGATATGCTGATATGCTTATACGTTTATACGTTGTATGCGAGGAAAAGGCGTGACTGAAGGTTGATAGGCGAGGCGGGGCGAGACAGGGCTCAGGCCAAAAATACGTTCCAGCATGGCACCAGCCAACATCATGAGTGCTTCATCGCCAATAGGCCGTCGCTTGCAATAATAGCCTGCCCGTGCCCCGTTCGGACAACGTAAATTTAGTATGGGGCCAGTGGGAACTACGGAGAACGGACGTAGGACTGTAGGAAGTACCCCATTACCGAATTTACTGTCCTCACATTGGCCAATGAGCTGGTGATCCACTGGGGGTCCACCGCGCTAGGCCTCACACGGTTTAAGTCAGGTACGAAGGAGATTGGCTCGAGGGCAAAATGGACAACCGATGTGCCAGAGCGATCCTTCATTGGATGATTGGACAGATAGCACCACCCTCCACCCCCCTCCACCACCCAACTCAACCCTTCCTCGTGCGTTGCACTTCACAGACTCACAGTCCATCACTTGCTCACGGTACTCTGTACGGCGTATGTCTCCTACCTCCTCCTCCTCCCTTCTCTTCCTCCTGCCTCCGTATTCCTCATCTCATCTCAACCCGTCCACCGTGCTCGCTCACGACCGTCCTGAGATGAATCGACGTGTGTCTTCGCCATCGCGTCAGTTCGTGGAGTCAAGTCAGCCATCCGCGCTGTAGATACAGCCGCAAGGAAAAAGCGTTGTCCGCCATGAGCGACGACGCCGGTCCTGAGCCATCACTCTTTCTGGCCAGGCACAAGGACGCTCATCGTGAGCACAATCACGACCACGATCATTCCCATTCCCATTTGAACACACGTCGCCACCATAATCACAATCACCACGCACACAACATTGTACACCAGGCCCTCAAGAAGAGACAGCAATCCACCGTCGTCGAGCAGGTCAATGCAGTGACCACTGTAATAGCCACCGTTTCTTATGTCCAGCAAATCGATGTCGATCAGAATGGGAGCACCTTTTCGATCGAAAGAATCTTAACGTCTCCCTCCTCTGCTGCCTCTGCTGCGACGACAACCCCAGCCGACCAAACGAATCCCGTTACGGTTCCCACCGCAGGTCCCTCGTCAGCGGCTTCATCCGCGCAGCCCGATTCTTCATCACAGTCTTTACTATCAATTTCCAGTACATCGCAGTCTTCTTTGACATCGTCCGCTCCTTCGATACCCGTCACGAGTAGTTTTTCATCGCCCACCGTCAGTTCTAATTCTACCATAAGTGAGTTCGGCAACACGCGATTTTGCAAGATCGACTTCTAATCAACTTATAGCACCATTAATTTCAAGCTCTAGTAGCTTCTCGTCCTCAACTTTTTCAAACACTACCTCATCCTCATCTCGATCATCCCTCACTTACCTCACTTACCTCACTTCCGAGTCCTCGGCCTCTTCCTTTTCGTCTGGTTCGTCCTTTTCCTCTTCATCCTCGACGCCCCTCACTCGCTCGTCTTTCTCCTCTTCGCCCTCCGCGGGAGCGTCCTCGACTGTTGTTGGTGGCGGTGGAATTGTGGGTGGGGAATCAGGAGTGGCATCATCGAGCGCAGCGCCTTCCAGCACGGAAACCGCTGGTAATTCAACCTCCTCTGGATCGTCGTCGCCCCCAGCTGGTGTTATCGCGGGCAGTGTGGTTGGTAGTCTTGCAGGTTTTGCTTTCCTAGTTCTATTGATCTTGTTCCTGGCTAGATGGAAGAAGCGGAAGGATATGTTGTCATTAGGGAATGGAACCGAGGCCGGCGGTTCATCAGCCACACGAGAACTCCCTCCAGCCGCACCTGCAGGTGGTATGGTGGAACGAACACAAAGAAGGTCCTCCCTTTTTGCAGTACCAGCTGCTCTGGCTAGTCTGACCGGATACAACAAACGATCCTCCCGGCAAACCGAAGGAACCTTATCATCGACTGCGGGGAGTGAACGAGGGTTTTACCGGGTCTCTGGAAGGAAGTTGCCGTCTGTATTGCAAACTGGAGGTGATGGATATGGCACCGCGGTTCCTGGAGAAGCAAACACCTTGAGTGGATCATCGTTTTACCGGGATTCAACTGGCTTTTACGGTGGGCATGGGCCTACCAGCAGTAGCCCTCTGGCAGCATCCCCTGCTGGTGTGATGATAGATCGTGAGAGTGGTGTACCCGTTATGCGACCAAGTCCAGCCCGCACACCCGTCACTGAACCTGGACCTTGGCCAGTGGCAACACCTCCACCACTCCAACCTCCTCGAAGGCCTGGCCATCCTGATGGCCTTGGTCGTTCTCATCCATCTCAAGATGGATCCCACGCTTCAAGGTTCACCGAAGAGGTTTGACTGAAAGAAGCTTTTTTTGTCTCGGGAATGATCTGTGCCTCGGCCCAAGGATTTTCTGATATGGATGACGATGAATCTGCTTTCAGTTCTTTGTAGATATTGTTCATTTTTGCGGAAATTTTGTGCAGCCCGCACTCGCACTTCTTAGGCTACAGCCTTGATATCATTGCAACTTTGCACTTGATGGGCGTTTATCTCCTGGTGTATGTACCAGGAGCGTCAAATAATGGTTTAGCGCTAGAAGGCCTTGATATCACCTGTTGCGATAACGTTTGAGCGAGATACCTTTTTAGTTGCGAATGGGAGGGGGAGAAACGGTAGAATCCCTACTAGAATTCACCTCCCATCTTGGAAAAATCGAGATTGAGTCGGCCGGGCATCTTGGTTTAAGTACTTGGCCAGGCCGATGGTCCAGACTTTGTATAATACCATCAGATGGATATGTAAGGTTAAAAATATAATGCTTCCCACGAGTCGAGGTTGGAATTACAATATGGTTGGTACTCCCGTGTGCTAATCCCTCTCCATCGTGGTTGTGGCTTCATGATTGTTCTTGGGGAGCTGTTCTTGGATTCCTGTTCTCGCCATGGTTTGGGTCTTTTCAGGGGAGGATATCAAACGCGACGAGCAGGTTGAAGTGTGAACAGGTGAAGAGGGGTGGCTGACACTGGCTGCGCAGTTTGTATACATTTGATACGGGCTTGTTCAGTTGTTGGCCTATATTTGTCAGGAATCAGGCCAAAGCGGGAAATTTCCAGGATGGAAGTTTCATCATTGTCTGAGATGAGCACATGCAGCAAGCATGACGATTTGGCGGGTAGATCTCAGTGCCCCTCGCCGAAGAAGTTAGAAGTTTGGAAGGTTGGCCTAGAGGGGTAGGTTGCGAGAAAGAGCTGTCTCCGGTGTGAGAGGGTTGGGCTTTTGGTGCCTTTGACGCCCCTGACGCTCTTGACGCCCCTGACGCTCTTGACGCCCCTGACGCTCTTGACGCTTCTGATGATGGCGCTAGGTGCTCTTCTATTCAATAGCCAAGTAATCTATAGAATAACCTTGATACATTTAGCAAGTACTCGAGTAGCTATGAGTCTATGACTTTGTCCTATTAAACAGTGACCTTCCTATGCTAGACCGCTAGTCATGCAGAGGACGGATGGGTCGGTGGTCTATGAAGAGCAGAAGCCTTTCTGATATCTCGATTCTCGAGAAGGGAAGATGGAGGCGCAGCCCCCTGTTATTGGGAAGTTCCTACAGTACTCCGTATGTCCGAACGGACTGTTGTATCCGCGATTGAGGAGGCCGGCCGCCCCTATTCGCATTGCTTGGCTGGCTCGATCCTCGACTCCTCGCTTCTCGTCTTCCTTCGCTGAGTTCGCTCCATCCACCCTCATCGTCCCCGCGATCCATTTCCGTTTCCATTTCCATTCCCGTTCCCATTCCATTTCCATACCGCAAACCCTCACTTCCGTTCTTTCTTTACTTCGTCAATTACTCCCCCCTACCACCACGTCGTGTCACCGCACTCAAGGTCTTTCAGCCACCCAGAAACAGGCATAACTGCCACTCCAGCCCCAAAAACAGTCCCTGAAGTCCCCAAATCGAGAACTCTCCATACAAACATCCTAGGAACTTCTGCGGACGCCGCAGCGGACTCGAGCTCGCCCGACCCAGTCACCACCAGCCTTCCACCACCCAAGTTCTGACGCACACGCTGGCTGCCACACTGGCCCACGTACCCATTCCAGGATATAATCCCGAAAACGAACCAGTCCAAAAGAAGCTGGCGCCCGAATACTGTACGTATGAGGGGACCTGCGCTGCGACACACGCACGGCACCTGTACTTCGTGACTTTGCCCGATTAGACGCTCTGTAAAACGGCAAACTAACCTTATCGCCCTCCTCGAACATCAACACCAGCTCGGTCCAACATTTATCCACTAAATCAACACGTCTTCAAGGTCGAGCCCTCTTCCACGTTGCTGGGTGATACTCGACCTCTAGCTAGAGTGGCCGAGGGTTGTGGTTGTACCGACAACTTCAAGTATGGATCAAATGCACCACCACGATCCGAATGGCTTCCAGATGCCTCAGATATCTGCGCCGCCACTCATGAATCCACCGCCTCAGATCTTTGGTGCATACACGCAAGACGGACTTCCTCACATGCCGGATCTGTCACAAGGGATATTTGGAGATGGTATCTTGCTGGATGAGAGTAGCGAAGCAAAGAGACGGCGGATCGCAAGAGTAGGATGAACCCGGCTTTCACGAAGAATGGAGCACGCCCTTTGCTGACTTGGAAATAGGCTTGTGATATGTGCAGGAAGAAGAAGATCAAGTGCGATGGAAAGATGCCGGCTTGCACGCATTGCATAAACTACAAGACGGAATGTGTATTCACGCAAGTAGAGAAGAAGAGAAACCCACCAAAAGGGTATGCAAGAACCCAAGAACCATATGGAATTGATCGCTAATGTCTCTTTAGTGCGAAGTACATCGAAGGCCTCGAAAATCGATTGGGAAGAATGGAGAGCTTGTTGAAGTTGTCGGGTTCGTTCTGAAACACTCGACTTTCGCGATTTCTAAGCAATACCAGAAATACTGATTTTCGCTTTAGGACTTCTCAAGGAGGACGACAATGGACGAACAGACTTAGGTACACTGGAAAAGCGTCTTGCAGAAACACAACAGGCGCAGAGAGCTTCGCAGGCGCCCACTTCAGGTCCAACCTCGCCGTCGCAAAGCTCACCTGGACTCGACCAGAACAACACATCCACACCTCGAAGTATTCTTGCCTCACCGGAACCCGAGAACCGAAATGCCGCGAAACGAAGCTCGCATGTGTCAATTGCTGAGGAAGAGGTAGAGCCGAAGCAAGAGGGCGTCGAGGAACTTTCTGATATGATGTGCTCCCTGGTAACTAACAACTGTGGTGAAACAAGATACATTGGTACGAGCCTTGATTGAAGCTACCCTAGTTTTCTTGCTAATAATCCCCTAGGCTCTTCATCTGGCTTTTCAATCTTTTCGCCAAAGGGCATATCCTGGGTCAATGAAAAGACAGGCAACGCTTCGTTCCAAGAAATGATATCATCCGCAAGCGTCGATGAGAACAAGTACTTGTACTGGAAACCAGAAGTCTTTGGTGATCTTTTTCAACGCCGAATCTTCAGGCAGTTGCCCCCCAAGAATGAATGCCTGTCTCTGATGAAGGATTACTTTGAGAACATGAACTGCATGTTTCCGCTCTTTCACCAGCCTACGTTCATGCATTTAGTTGACAGGCAATACTCTCGCGATCCGTATGAGGGTTCGGGATGGTGGGCAAGCCTGAATGTTGTTCTTTCTTTAGCTCACAGATTGCGTGTTATGAGTAATCTCGTCCCAGCAGAGGAGGACGACAAGGCGTGGGGTTATATGAAAAACGCACTGGCAGTTGTCTCGGAGCTCACCATGCGCAACACGGATCTTCTAAGTGTGCAAGCACTTTTGGGAATGGCTGTGTTCATGCAGGGCTCGCCTAACCAGCAACCGTTCTTCTTCCTTGTCGCCGCGGCTATACGTCTCTCCCATAGCATTGGTCTTCACAAGAGAGGATCTGGATTCAACCTCAACCCCGTCGAGATTGAACAGCGAAAGCGCGTTTTCTGGATAGGCTACATGTTGGATAAGGACATATGTTTACGATCAGGAAGACCTCCGGCGCAAGACGATGATGACATGAATGTCGAATTACCAAACGCAGATCCCGACGACAACATTGGTAATATCCCATTGGCCGATGGCAAGGGAAAGGTCAATCTTTTCCGTCTGATGTGCGAGTTTGGGACGATTGAGAGCAAGGTCTACAGGCAGCTATACTCCACCAAGGCGGCAAAACAATCAGATGGCGAGCTCCTCAACACTATTGGAGATTTAGATCGGCAACTGGAGGAGTGGAAGGACAGCATCCCGATTGACTTCCGTCCGGAACACGAAATCAAGGCTTCGCATACGCCACTGATCTTGCATGTTGTAGTTCTTCACTTCACCTACTACAACTGTCTTACCACAATCCACCGAATGTCGATTCATCACGGGTACTGGACGAGTCGACTTTCGAATTATGCTATCCAAGGACGCAATGCGCGACCTCTTAACCCTCGAGTGTTTTCTTCGGCGGCACTGTGTGTCTCTGCTGCTCGCGCTTCAATTCACCTGATCAAATATGTTCCACAAGGAGATTTTGCCAGTATTTGGTAGGCTCATTGACCATTCTCATATATATCTCAAATCACTAACCTTTCTAGGCTCATTCTATATTTCCCTGTTTCGGCTCTTGTGACGCTATTTGGTAACATTCTACAAAATCCACAAGATCCACGAGCACGGGCAGATGTCCGCCTTATGAACCTAGTCGTAAGCTTCCTGTCCATGCTGAGTTCAGAAGAGGAGAATGGAGGAGTGAAGCGAATGCTGGGCATATGCACCGAGTTCGAAAGGATCGCCAAAGTTGTGTTAGATAAGACTGAGAAGGAAGCTTCCTCGAGGAGAAAGCGCAAGAGTGACACAGATCATGTTTCGAAGGGCAAGCAAGGACCGCCTCCGCCACCAATGCCATCGGTTGGACAAGCACCCAACCTGAATGGTGTCTTCTCACCGGGCATGGCCGCTGTGAACATTCAACAAAACGGTTTCGGGGGGAGTCCAATGGGCAACCACGGATCCCCACAGTCCGATTGGCAGAATAATGAGTATGGCAGTGATTACCCGACACCCACGCCTGGCATGACTCCTTTCCAGGCGTCAATGGCATCAATGGAGCAAATGGGATATACCAACCCAACAACCCAACTCAACGCTCCTCTCAACATGAATTCCTTCCAGCCGCCTTTTGTGCCACAGGATTTATGGCAGATGCCGATGACGTTGGAGTGGGATTGGGCAAGTATGACTGGTGGTGAATACCCGAGCTTTGAGAATGGTGTTGTGGGGGATCCAAGTTTGCATACCGCAAACAATCAACATTTACAAAATCAGCCGATGTGACAGGCAGCCGAGTTTGGTCAAGCTATTCGAGCCATACTCCGGTTGTGGTCTGGATGCGGGCATATGCATTAATTTGAGACGCTGGGTGGTGTACAACTCGATTTACGAATTCATGGAGCTTGTTAATTGTAGCATCTTGGGGGCAACATTTGGTGTTCATCTGCTGTGGGGAAATGTACTGTATCTCTACTCAGAACGGGGTGGGGATTAATGCTGGAGCATGTCTGTTGTGCATTGAAAACTTAATTGTCGTACGAAATTCAGCGGCATATAAATTATGAGCCTCGGAATAGTTAGCTGCGAGTCTATCCTTATCACTTGATTCCAAATTGTGTTGACATTTGAGCGCTACTGTATTGCCTTCTGGGAGTCTTGAGGCATCTAGCCGGAAAGCCGATATTAAACCGTCTCACGTGATACAGATCTTTCATAATCATGACCACCACGAATTCTTTTTGCCTCCGGAGCTTCTCAACAACAACACCGAGCACCCGCACTACGTACACCTTCCGATGAGATAGCAATAAGAGTCACTGCATCCACGGCACGGTGACTCTCTGTCCTTCGCAATCTCTCCTACTCTAGACAAGCATGACCTCGATATTACGGAAGTCAAGTAGTTCGCTTGCTAGAATATCAAGATCATCATTACCATCTACCGTCGTACGGTCCCCTCTTTCATACACCCGCGCATCGAATTGTTTGCCATTATTACGAGCTTCACGAATATCTTCCTGCCAGGCGCGATCCTTTGCGAGCAATTCGCCTCGGAAGAATGGTGGGGACAATGGCGAGCAGAAGGACGTAGACTCAAACAAGTCCGCTCCCGGGACCGAGAAGTTGTATAATGGCAAAACGCCTTTATCGCCGCAAGGCGATGAAGGCAAGGACGGGAAGAGTTCTAGAGAGATACCCTCAAGCATCGAGATGTCAGATTTGGATCGCGAGCGCCAGAGGTTGGAGCAAAGCTTAGAAGATATCCTTGATAAGATGAAAATGATTATGCCAAAAGATCAGATCGAGCAAATTAGGAAAATGACGGAGAAAATCAAGAAGGAAGGGTTCCCAGAGGACATGAAGAAGGCGATCGATGAGATGAGGGTGAAGCCCGGTCAGCAACCTTCGCTTGCGCAAATCTTTAAGTTGTCAAAGATGGCATCGAAGATGATGGTGGACGACAAGTTCAAGGGTATCGAAAAGATCATTGAGAAGGCCGAGAAAGGCGAGGCAGCCCAGAAGTCGAAGAAAACGGATACGGACTTCGAGAGCAACGAGACAAAGGGGACAGAGAGTGGCGGTTCTCCACCGCCTGGGGAAGAAAATGGGAAACGTCCCAAGAGTGGTGGCGGACCAGGAGGATTCCGGCCGGAAAGCATCAGGCTTGATATGAGTTCTCTCTTGTTGTCGGCTTTCGTATCATATCTGCTATACAGGATGGTCATTCCAGGCGAGCAGGGACGGGATATCACGTACCAGGAATTCCGGAGTACTTTCTTCGACAAAGGTTTGGTTGAGAAATTGACTGTTGTCAACCGAGACCGTGTGAGAGTTGATTTACACCGCGAAGCCACACAATCGATGTATCCTGATTCTCCGGCAGTCAATCCCAACTTCCATTACTATTTCTCGATAGGATCTGTGGAAGCATTCGAACGGAAGTTAGACGACGCACAAAACGAGCTCGGCATACCAAGTTGGGAACGAATTCCGGTTAGCTACGCCTCCGATACAGATGCCTGGGCACTAGTCTTGAGTTTTGGGCCTACCCTGCTGTTCCTCGGTGCCATATTTTACATGTCAAGAAGAGCCGGTGGTGGTGCTGGCGGCGGAGCAAGTGGAGTTTTTGGCCTGGGAAAGAGTCGTGCTAAGCAATTCAACCACGAGTCGGCAGTCAAAGTCAAATTCAAGGATGTTGCAGGTATGGACGAAGCCAAACTTGAGATCATGGAGTTCGTTTCCTTCTTAAAGACCCCGGAACAATTCGAACGACTTGGCGCGAAGATCCCACGAGGAGCTATTCTCTCTGGGCCACCTGGTACTGGTAAGACTCTTTTAGCAAAGGCCACTGCTGGAGAGTCCCAAGTACCATTCTTTAGTGTCAGCGGTTCCGAGTTTGTAGAAATGTTCGTTGGTGTTGGTGCTTCCAGAGTTAGAGATCTCTTCGCAGTGGCGAGAAAGAACACTCCCTGCATCATCTTCATTGATGAAATTGACGCTATTGGGAAGTCCCGTGCGAAGGCAGGCTCGTTTGGGGGAGGCAATGATGAACGAGAGGCTACTCTCAATCAAATCCTAACGGAAATGGATGGTTTCAACACTTCCGAGCAAGTTGTCGTCCTTGCTGGCACGAACAGGCCAGATGTTCTTGACAAAGCACTCATGCGACCTGGCCGATTTGACAGACATATTGCTATTGATAAACCGACGATGGATGGACGAAAGCAGATTTTCTTGGTCCACTTGAAGAAGATTGTCACTAATGAGGACTTGCCTTATCTGACTGGCCGTCTTGCTGCTCTTACTCCTGGGTTCTCCGGTGCCGATATCGCCAATTGCTGTAACGAGGCAGCATTGATTGGTACGTCAAATCACTTGGCTCTGATGACAATTCAAATGCTAACATCTTCCAGCTGCACGAACACAAGCTACATCAGTAGAGATGCTTCATTTCGAGCAAGCCATCGAGCGAGTCATTGGTGGGCTGGAAAAGAAGTCCTTGGTCCTTTCGCCCGAGGAAAAGAGAACAGTTGCCTACCACGAAGCTGGTCATGCCATCTGTGGCTGGTTTTTCAAGCATGCCGATCCTCTGCTTAAGGTTTCTATCATCCCCCGTGGCCAAGGAGCTCTTGGATACGCGCAATACCTTCCGGCGGGCGACACGTACCTTATGAACGTCAATCAACTCATGGATCGCATGGCCATGACTCTAGGCGGTCGAGTGTCGGAGGAACTTCACTTCGATACTGTAACCTCTGGAGCATCAGATGATTTCAACAAAGTCACTCGTATGGCTACTGCTATGGTCACTAAATGGGGCATGTCGAAGGCACTTGGCCCTCTCCACTTTCAAGACGACGAGAACAAGCTCACAAAACCCTTCGCAGAAGCCACTGCGCAAGTCATCGATGCTGAAGTCCGACGTATCATTGATGAAGCTTACACCCAATGCAAAAAGCTTCTGACCGAGAAGAAGAAGGAGATTGGCCTTGTAGCTGAAGAGCTGCTGGCTAAGGAGGTCATGGGCAGAGATGACATGGTGAGGTTATTGGGCAAGAGACCATTTGACGAGAACAAAGACTTCGTCAAGTATTTTGGTGGAGAGGGAAAAATCGCACCACCTCCACTAGCAACTGAGATTGTCCCTGATACAGGAAGCCCGCCCGAGGCGCCCAGTCCGATCTGATCGAGATAGGAGGAAACGTGTATTTTAGTACTGTATTTATGTGTTGGAGGTGAGACGAGAAAGGAAGGCAAGGGTTGTACAGGATTCTCACTCTCCATAGCATCCGGCATTCTCTGGCGTTATGAAGATTTACGCTGCAAGGGCCTTTATTCGATGGACTTTGCGAGTCATGGCAATTAAGTGGTGAAGGGGAGAAGAGAAAAGAGAAAAGAGAAAAGAGAAGAAGAGAGCAGAAGAGTCAATTCCACTTCATCAAATTTCTCTTTGTGCTCGCGGGTGTGTCTGCTTGGCGACACGAGTAGTATGTGTAGAATGTCGAAATAAGAAATACGTCTTAAGGAGGGCATCCCGAGTGTTTCTGGTGTGCTTTTGATGCGCGAGAAGTCCTATGAGAGAGAAAATACAAGGAGGACGAGGACGCTAAGCTATTTCGGGCCCCCCCCGTGATCAATACTTCTGCAAACCGTCTCTCTCGAGTCTCGACACGCAGAAGTGAGGGATCTCGTCATAGTCTCCCTTTCTTCCTGTCACACCGTATTCCGTGCCATCCGTACCCGATCTCATCTATTCTCGACCCGGTAGAAGATCTCCAGGTCCGGTAGTTCCTCATGTCATGCATCTCGATCTCGCAAGCGCGCGAATGGAGGGTCAAGCGGAAGATATGTTGCGGCCTTTCGCTGCGAATTTCTCCGTGAACCTTAGTTGACGCGGGGTAGGTTTGTATATACCATACTTTGTGCTTTTTTCTTTTTTGGCTGACCAGGGTTTGAAGAGCCAGTGTTCTTGTATAAGAAGTGAAGCGCTGCCATGATCCGTGGAAAGGGCATCGCGGGATCTGCATCTGGCAGGAAAAAAACTTCGCCTTCGTAAGCTGGTAAGATGCGGCTCCATACTCTCATGTCTCTTTTGTCACTCCGCGCTCTCGAAGCTTTTGGGCAACAGCAATGGCCTCTACATGACAATGGGTTTAACAAGGTGGTCCAATGGTGTGATTCGACCCTCAATGCTGAAAGTATGCACATTAATAAAAGGTTCACAGGGACCATTATAGTTATATCATCAAGGGACAGCGACTTTTTGTTTGGTCGGGCGAGGTAAGATCTCGCAATGATCGTATATCCTACGTCCTGGTAATGTCTGATATTTGACAGATGCATTACTGGAGGATTCCAGTGCCTGAATTGGTAAGTTCAACACTCAAGATGGCAGTATCCCTATGCTGACTAGACCATAGTGGATCGACGTTCTTCAGAAAGTGAAAGCCGCAGGGTAATCTCAACTCCTTGCGACATTCAGGGGTAGCTGTGTTGAAATATGTTCTCAGGTTCAATACAGTTAGCTTCTATTCACACTGGGGTAGGATCTTCTCCTAAGGAATGCTTCCCTCTTTTTCTGAAGTAATCTAGGTTACCATAGTGCCAGTGAGGATGCCCTAGATTTTGAGTCTGGCTCCCACGATTTCACCAAGCTTTTCGACATCGCAAAAGAAGTTGGCCTCTATGTCCTCTTTCGACCAGGACCTTACGTAAATGCCGAGACTTCAGCAGGAGGGTTTCCCGGATGGGTGACCACCGGTGGTTATGGCACTCTACGTAATAATGATTCCAGATACACAGACGCCTGGACGCCGTTCTTCTCAACGATATCTCAAATCGTCTCAGAGTACCAGATTACCACAGGTGGTCATGTTTTCCTGTACCAACTCGAAAATGAATATGGAAACCAGTGGAGAAATCCAATAGCAAGGACGCCAAATTATCCAGCAATTGACTACATGGAGCGCCTACAAAGTTCAGCAAGAGAGAATGGCATTGATGTACCCCTGATTCACAACAACCCCAACTTCAACACCAAATCATGGTCGAAGGATTACAGCAATGAGGGTGGCAATGTGGACAACTATGCCCTAGATCACTATCCCTCATGCTGGAGCTGTGACTTGTCGGAATGTACTGGGACTAATGGAAACGTCCCAGACTTCACTACCTATGACTACTTTTCCAACTTTCAACAAGTAGCGCCAACTCAGCCTTCGTTCCTAGCCGAGTTTCAGGGAGGAAGTTACAATCCATGGCCAGGTCCAGAAGGCGGGTGTACGAACACAACAGGTCCTAATTGGGTCAATGTGTTCTACCGTCACAACATCGGGCAGAAAGTGACATCAATGAATGTTTACATGATATTTGGGGGCACTAATTGGGGTGGGCTTCCATTTCCTTTGGTAGGAACGAGCTATGATTACAGCGCTCCCATCACGGAGAGCAGGACGATTGGCGACAAATTCCAGGAGACCAAATTATTTGGTCAGTTCCTCCGCGTAGCAAGAGATCTCACCAAAGTAGACAGGATTCGTAATAGTACGAACTACGCCTCAACCAGCGACATCTTCACAACAGAACTTCGAAATCCAGATACCAATGGAGCATTCTATGTCACGGCTCATACGTTTTCCCCATCCACAGCGCTGACTACTTTCAAGTTGAAGGTCTCTACCTCTGTAGGAAATTTGACGATCCCTCAATACAATAGCAGTATTGTGCTGAATGGTCGAGAATCGAAGATCCTCGTGACGGACTTCAAGATTGGAAATGAGAAATTGATATACTCCACAGCAGAAGTCCTCACGGTGTCAGTGCAGGGTAAACATCCTCTGGTGTTCCTATGGCTCCCAGCTGGCGAGAGTGGCGAGTTTTTCCTGGGAGTAGCTCGGCATGGAAAGATCGCAAAGGGTGACGCAATCTTTGGGGTCACTTTCCATCAGGTCAGTGGCGGTATCGTTGTGTCGTATACTCAGATAGAAGGATCTGCTGTTCTGGAATTCGATAATCATGTTCGCGTTGTTCTCCTTGATAGGAACGCAGCATATCATACATGGATGCCGTCAACTTCCACAGACCCCTATACGCCTGATGATTCAACCGGTAAGCATTAGTAGTAGCCCCTGCAACATAAATCTACTAACGTTTTACAAGTCGTTGTACAGGGCCCATATCTTGTTCGCAGCGCCAAGGTAGAAGGAAACAGCGTCAAGCTGACAGGAGATTGGTCTGGCAAGACTCGGTTTGAAGTGTTTGTACCATCTTCGGTGCGCAGTGTGATTTTCAATGGCAAGAAAGCCAACGTTGAAAAGACGTCTTACGGAAGTCTAGTGGGAACGTTGACCGGCTCACCTCACACCATCAATACAATCCAGTCCAAACTACCCACTCTGGTAAATTGGAAGGTCAAGGATGGCTTGCCAGAACGCAGCCCAGATTATAATGACTCGAGATGGATAGGTATTGGAGCTTCTGCCTCAGTTCAAGAACCTAGAAAGGCTAATTGAGACTTATAGTTGCTGATCACAACAGCACGCAAAACCCGACAGTGCCAGCGACTTATCCGGTCCTCTACGCAAGTGACTATGGTAGGCTGATGTTGCTTATACAATACCTGATATGAGACTGATCCATCCACAGGGTTTCATACTGGCAACATTCTTTGGCGAGGCAGATTCAAAAGCTCAAACCAGACCGGAGTGAAGCTCTCCATCATCGGTGGCACCTCAGTGTAAATTGGCCTTCCACCACATATGAAGATAGAAGGGCTAACCGCCAATTAGTGGATGGGGCGCATATCTCAACGGCGCTTTTATTGGATCATGGTTGGGGTCAAACACCGTTACAATGGGAACACTGGAGTTATCCTTCGCCAACGCAACTCTAAAATCCAACTCCACAAATGTCCTCTTCATCATCCAAGATCACATGGGCAAAGATCAAACTAGTGGAGCCACCAACGCTCGTGGTATCTACAATGCTACCTTGATCGGGGGGGGGTTATTCTCGTCCTGGAAAGTGGCTGGAAAGGCTGGAGCCGAAACAAACATCGATCCTGTTCGTGGAAACATCAACGAAGGTGGTCTTCATGCCGAACGTCTTGGTTGGCATCTCCCGGGGTTCGACGACAGCTCATGGGAGAGTGGCTCTCTTGAGAAGAACCTCACTTCCGCGAGCGCGAACTTCTACAGGACGGTGGTATCACTTGATATTCCCACGGGAGTCGACTTGTCGCTAGGCTTCACTTTGAGCTCTCCTCCGGGATCGAAGCTGCGTGCTCAATTGTATGTCAATGGGTATATGTTTGCGAAATATATACCCCATATTGGCAACCAGGTTTTCTTCCCAGGTTCGTGGTGAATTCGATGTGTAGTTTCGAGCGTCCTGACCTTTTATATAGTGTTCCCTGGGATCCTGGATTACCATGGGAACAATACCATTGGTCTCAGTGTTTGGGCGCAGAGCGCAGCAGGTGCTAGTGTCTCTGTGGGTTGGAAAGTGGTCGAAGTGGTGGAGTCGTCCTTCAAACTTGGAGACACTTCGTATTTGAGGCCGGGATGGAAGGACCGTTCTCAGTACTACTAGACCTTCCTATCGTCGGAACTACCATGCAAATTCGAGCATTGTTGGTTGCACCTAGCTACATATGTATGGGATTTTCGGTGTCTTAAAGCCCTCGAACACGTGCATGGGCGAATCCAGAGTTTTGTCCCCCTCAGTTACAACAATGGCTCGTCTCAAGCTATTGTTGCGCAGGTTAATATTGATGGTTTGATGGATGCAGAGCACATAGGTCAATCGGTTCATTTGTTGAAGAGTTATTTATTGAGCTATTACGGACAGATCATCCATATCAAACAGCTTACATAAGCAGGTGCTATGACTATTCCAACACTCCCCTAGTCGTAGTAGCTGTTTTGCTTCAATCAACTATCAATAATACCTCTTTTTTAATAGCCTAACAAATGAGACAATAAAAGAGTGTGTAATTGACAAAGGAAACCTTCAAATGAGTGTAATATCAACTCGCCTCGACCTAGGTCGCCGTCGATAGCTAATATACCCCGCACTAGTTGATTCCTAGTGTTTTCAGTGCCGGTGTAATCAACTGAGCTTTGAGTGGCTTCGTGAGCATATCTGCCGCATTACCCTTGCTCTCAACAAGCTCTATTGTAATGATGTTGTCCTCGAGTAGTTGTCGAATATAGAAATAGCGAGTATCGATGTGCTTACTTCTTTTGTGGTGCCGTGGGTTCTCTATAAACTGAATTGTCCCTAGATTATCACAGCGAATAGTAATTGGTAGCCTATCCTTAGGAAGTAACCTTTGGAGAAAAGAGTAGAGGAATTGCGTTGTCTTTCCGTTCTTATTACATGTAATTAGCTCTACTTTCATAGTTAATATAACTACCGATGTAGCCTTCTGGCTCATCCATACTACTACTCCTCCCCCAAGTGTAAATATTTCACTAAAAATCGAGAGTCTATCCTATTTGTCTATAGTGTAATCACTATCATAGTATCTAATTAGGTTAAAATTATTACTATAGGAGTAGGTGATAGCGTAGTACTTAGTCCTAGCTAAATACTATAGTATTTTAAGTAATCCGTTCTAATTAGCTATAGAAGGATTTAAGGTAAACTAAGAGAGTCGGTTAATATAGAAAGTAATATCCGGTCGTGTTAATTTGGATAGATAGAGCGCTTCTCCGACTAGCGTTTAATACGTATACTAGTCTATAAGTAGTTCCCCTAGCTTAGTCTTTACTAAGTAGGTATAGTAGTCGAATAGTATAGAGAGAGGTGTTATGTTCTTATAACTATATTTTTAAAGTAGGTCCTAAACGTAGGAGGAATAATTAAGTTAGAGAATTCTCTTTACGTGATCTCTAATTATTTCTATCTTTAGGAACTATTTAACTTCCCCTAAGTTCTTTATCTTATACTTCTCGCTAAGGCCTACCTTAATATAATTAATCCTTTTAATAGTAGACGTCGTAATAAGTATATTATTAATATAAATAGCTATAATAGCTTTTATACGATTATTAAAGAAAAGGTAAGAGTCTCTTATAGCTCTAAAACCTATTAAGATAAAAGTATTACTAATATTCTTATACTAGTATCTTATACTTTACTTAAGTTTATATAGACCTTTACGTACTTATAGAATTATTCCTATAGAAATATTAATCTCTTCTAGGGTATATATAAAGATATACTCTCTAAGAGTAGGTTCTAGAAAAGTATTACTTATATCTATTTAGTATAGTTCTAGGTTAAGCTAAGTAACTAGTACTAGTAGGATTCTAACTAACTCTTTACGTATAATAGATAAGTAGGTTTTACTATAGTCTTTACTATATATTTAGCTAAAACCTCTACTAATAAGTCGTACTTTAAACTTATTAATCTAATCGTTAGGTATATATTTAATATTAAATACTTATTTTAAATTAACTATATTTATAACTTCTTTTCTAGGATACTTTATAAGTGTTTACGTTCTATTAGCTATAAGAGATAAAATCTTATTATTAATTACTATTTTCTACTCTCGACTATATTACTTATTATTAATAGCTTTACTATAGGTCTTTAGAATAGCTAGTTTTAGTATTTGTAGATCCTAGTTCTTTAGTATTAGTATTAGTATTATAGTTAAGGTTAAGGTTAAGAGAGGTTCTTTTACCTCTACTTACTTTACTTAATAATAGCTTTAAGATAATTCGATTAGTAGCTTCTATTATATAGAGACTTTTCTTACTCGATTACTACGTCTTATAAACGTGTACTCTTCTCTATTATTATCTAAAGTATCTATAGCTAGTTCTTATACTCTCTCTAGAAGAGTCTTACTAACGTCTAGACGCGATAGGTTTTAAGAATTTTTTAAGCTAGTTTACCTAGAGTATATACCTATGTCGATAATAATAGTAGAATCGTCTAGTATTTTAATAAGAGTATCCTAGTATCTAGGTGTCTTATTTTCTAAGCTAGAAGCTCCTCTATCGTCTTAGTTATTAGAAACTTACGAAGTATTATTTTTAAATCCCTAGTTATTTTAGTAACTATTAGTTTAGTTAATTAACTTCTCTTTCTTAGAGTATTCCTAAATGTTCTAGAATAGAGTCTCGATTCTATTACTAACCTCTTTTAATTTACCTTCCTCTTAAGAGAAGTATTTTAGGTCTAATAGGCTCTATTTCTTATTCTTATACTAATTAAATATACTTACTCTCTTAATCTTCTAAGTCTCTAAGTTAAATACTCTATATTAGTATATAGTCTCTTTATATCTAATAAAGATAGAAGGCTAAGATATAGTATTAAGCTTATACCTAAGTTCTTACGAAATTACTCTATAAATAAGATACTCTTAGACTCTTAAATAAGCTAGTGTCGGTTTCTTCTTACTCTATAGCTTCTTAGAGGATTTACTATTAGTTTTATTAGAAGTAGGTTTTAAATATAATTAGCTATTAATATAGTCTTCTCTTAAAGCTTCTATAGTAGTTCTATATTAAGAATTATTACTTAAGTAAGAGTAATTAGTATACGATTTAATCGCTTAGTAATACTATTCGACTCTTTATAATATAAAATAGTATATTTAAAATAAACCTCGTTCTATTATAGTTCTTACTTTAACTTAATAAATTCTTTAGTATTATTATATTATATAATCGTAAGCTTCTTACTAGATTAGAGCTCTATATATACCTTCTATTACTTAATTTTATTATAGACCTCGTCTCTTATCTTATAAAGATATATCTAGCTTTTACGAGTAGTCTTATCTATTAATATAAGTATATAGTAGAATCCTCTAAGAGACTTAAGATAATATAGTCTCTAGAAGTTTATATAAACTCTACTAAGTTTATAAGTAGCTTTCTTAGAAGTCTTTCTATTAATTATATATACTAGACGCGCTCTTAGGTATATCCTATAATAATAATTATATAGAAGAGCTAAGTTAATTAGTCTTAAGCTATTAATATAAAAATAAAGTATAGTAAGACGTATACGATCGATATAGCTAAGTTGATAATAGATAAGTTCTTTATATTTAGGATCTAAGAGTTCTTTTTCCTTAGTAGTTACTAGAGGTTTCTATAAGAGTTAGAACCCTAGGGTGTACTTAGACTAAAAGCTCTCGCTAAGTACTAACTCTCGCTAAGTACTAGCTACGAGTAGAATTTAATTTAGTTCGACACTACTCTATCCTATTACTTCTAGAAGGTTCTAGTTATCTCTTCTTATATATATAAGACCTTATAGAAGCTATACTTTTATAAGCTCTTTATATACTTCTTAATTAAATTTTAGAAACTATTTCTTTTAAGTTATTTAAGGTCTAGTCTCTTATAGTTTCTCTCTAATCTTTAATACTTACTTAGTATATAGATAGACCTCTATAACTAGATAGCTTCTACCTATACGCTTTTCTATTCTAAGTCTCTCGCTATTTCTTAGAATATTAACTTTACGACCTAATTTAAAGTAAGTCTTAATCCTAGATAGTTTAAGTTAGCTAATAGAGATAAGATTAGATAATAAATTAGAAACGTAAAGAATATTCTTTAGTCTAAGTTTCTATTTATTAGTCGATTTTATTAGAGTAGTATAAATAGTACTTATACTAGTACTCTTAATTTATATATCGTTAGTAAGCTCTATTAATCTAATAATAGTTAGGTCGAAGGTTTTAAATATTAATTAGTTAGATGTTATATAGCGAGTGTAGATAGAGTCTAAATACTACTAATTTAGTATTAACTTACTTATTATTATTATTTAGGCTACCTCTCGTTTATAGTTAACTTATAATTCTCTCTTAACCTCTTAGGTACTCTAAGCTTTAGTCTTTTCTTTACTATCTAAGAGCTTGTTCCGCTCTTCTAGTTTCTTAGCTCGTTTCTTAAGTTTAGCTTAGTCTTCTAGTATAGTCCTAAAAATAATATAAAATCCTTAGTACTATTTACTATAATACTTATACTTTAGTAGCTAATTATCCTTTGTTCGGTCTCTTACCTTTAATCCTCTACTACTATATTTTCTATTTAAGTTAGCTATATTAGCTATCTCTAATTTACTCTTATAGAAGACTTAAGCTTTCTTAAGTCGTATAATAATTAAAGTGAAATCTAGTAGGTTACTACTTTATATAATTATCTTAATAGTAGAGCTAAGTTCTTTATTATTTATAAAGATCTTAAGAAGACGATATATCTTTATAAAGTTAGTTAGCTTATTTTTCTTAGAAGTATTACTAATTTCTATTTAAATACGAGTTAAGCTTAATATAACTATATTAATTAACTTATCTCCTACTTTCCTATAGCTAAAGAAGCTATAGTATAATTCTATTAGATACGATCCCCTCTTTTCTTTATATATTCTCTTAAGAATTCTTTAAGCTATATAGACTTATTTATATTCTATAATATATTTAAATTATATATTAGTAACGTTTTAACGAATAGTAAGTAAATAGAACTTATTCTTAACTATATAGTCTCTAGTTAACTCTTCTTTACTATCTTTCTTAAACACTTTACTAGCTAGATCTATAGTTATAATATCCTAGAGCTCTTTTACTTTAAAGATATTACGTATTAAAATCTACTATTTATAGTAGTTCTTCTCCTCTAGCTTATCTACCTTCTCGAGCTTTAGTATATCTTTTTATTTAAATTTCGAAGTTATATTAGTAGTTAGATAAAAGGTATTAATAGGTTAGTTCTATAAAGCTTCTTCTAGATATAATCGACCCTAGAATCGTAGTTAATAATTAATTTAATTAATCTATAGTCTTCTAGACTTATAACCTATTATTACATAGGTTAATATTAATAGTTTAATAGGTATAGAGTATATAGGTTAATCGGTTTATTTATTAAAGAGTTATTTATTAAGCTATTATAGATAGATTATCTATATTAAATAGCTTATATAAGTAGATACTATAACTATAATAGTAGGTAATAGAACTCGTATTATACGATCTAAAACACTAAAAATCTAAATATTATAACTTTTACTATTAAGTAAATAATATAATTATAGCTTAATATAGTACTACTAACACGTAATAACCCTCTCTATATACCTTCCTCTAAGTCTTTAGCTAATAACTAAGCTACTATAATAAGAAAATATAAGTTCTTTAATATATTAGCTTACTATAGTAATTCTCGCTCGTTATAATTAATATCTAAGTAGTATAAAATTTTAGAGAGAATAGGTTATAGGTAGCGCTAGGGACAGCTTAAATTAGAGTCTATAGTAAAGAGAAGAACCCGTTCTAAGTCTTTATAACTTAGTAGACCCTCTAGAGTTACTAAGTTAATATATAAGATATTAGTTTTACCTTTACGAAATCCTATTAGAAAATAACCTTACGATATATAAATCGTATACTATAATATACCTATTAGACTACGTTAATTATAAAGAAAACTTAAGAAATATACTAAGAGCGGTAGACGATATAAGTATACTTTTATTTAAAAGGTTATTTTAAGTAAAAATAAGAAGAATAGAGTAGTATATAGTAAAGAGTATATATACGATTCTCTCTTTAGATTCTTCGACTATATCGTCTATACTAATAAAGTATATATAGACCCTACTTCGTAGGTATAAGATAAAGTACTCTATAAGTAAGAAATATACGATTTACTAGAAAATATTAAGGAACGGCCCTCTTTAAAGAGTATATAGTTTTATATTACTACTTAGATCTCGTAGTAAGAGAAAGTAGAGCGACTTACCTTTTATAATAATAAAAACGATACCTATAATATAATAGAGGCTCCTTCTTACCCTTCTCGTCCTTAACGTTATCCTATAACTAAAATAGAGGAGAAATATAAGCTACGTTTATAAGAATAGAAAGTAGGGAAGCCACATACGATAGAGAAGAAGATATAAAGTAATATAATAACCTAAAAGTACTACGTAGAGAAGCTATTACCTATCTATTATAATACTATTAAGTCTATATACGAGATTAATAATAAACTATAGCTTTTATAAGAGGATAACGACCCTTCTTATAGTATACGTAAAGAAGGCCTTACGTAGTAATATAAAAGAGTAAGAGGTATTAATAAACTTATGTACCCTACGTAAAGTCCTGATTTAAACCCTATTAAGGGTATTTAGAGTATTCTAAAGCAGAGAATTAGGCATAGAATCTTTGACTCAGAGGAAGAGATGAAGGAGGCTTTATAAGAAGAATAGTCAAAAATCACTATGGAGGAGATACGTGATCGTATTGCAGATATGCCTAGGAGGTGCGCCGAGCTTATGCGATCAAAAGGAGGCCCAATTCGTGGAAATAAGTGGTGATTTGGTACTGTAATTGTAGTTTTGGTGTATTAATATATATTTGTTGATTTTGGTGTTTTGGACCGTGCGTCACGAGTTCTGTCACCCACTGTTGACTACAACGTTGTATTCCAACACAAGCGATCGTGATAGAGGTCACGTGACTGCTCACTCATCCTTCGGTCCTTCACAACATCTTTCTTTTCTTTCCTCTTTTTTCGTCCTCCTCGATACATAAGGAGCACCTGGAGATCAGCTGAGCAAAGTTCGTTTCGACTGATACAATATCGGAGTGTCACGTGGCAACACCATTGACCGCAAGTTTCCGGTTTGTGGCCCCAACTTTCCTCCATCAACAATCATCCATTGCACGTTCACGATGCTCCGAATGATTGGTGCTTGATCGACAACGTGAGAGCGAAGCCGCAGAGATCTCGCAGTCGCATGCTCAGAAGGTGATCGCCTTTCCGCTTGCCGTCTCCTCTCCGGCAGCAGCAATCATTTATTCAGCCAGGCCCGGCTCAGCAAAGGGAGGTCTCAAGCCATGCCTCACGATGATAGGTCTTCGCAAAGAACTGTGAATTGAGACCAATCGCGGCGCGCGGAGCAACATCGCTCTTATCATCTGACCGAAGTCCTGTCGTAATAACTGTGCCTCACGCATTGCAGTTCGCACGCTGCTTTCTAAACTTTCCGAACTCTGCCCGGAGCCTCAAATTTAGCTCCCCTCACCTCTCCTCATGCTCGACGATATCGAGCGAACATGGCGTTTTCGTAATTGATTTTCGTCTCCGAAGCGCCAGTGACCACCTCCAAAGCGACCCCAGCTTTCACGCCGCCCAGACGAGATATCAAACACCAACATCGACCTCGGCCGCTGGAAGCGCTGGCCTCGCTATCACCCCGAGGAACATCTTCCCACTGTTTGCCAGAACTTCGACAAACAATACAAACAAACCATCGCAAGCACTATTACCACAGGACAGAAACGTCCACCAACGTACCAACTCGCTGCCTGTCGCCTGAAGATACTACCAACAACCGAAATGGCCTGGGACGGTCCTGTCGCGGCTTTACAGAGCACGAGTGCGGATTTGTACTCCTCGAAGCAACCCTTCGACATAGAAGATATGATCATACCGAGCCTGAATCACTCGCCAATTGACTCTCTCTGGCCGCCGACGCAAAAGCCAGAACCGACCAGCATGAATGAGGGAGTGCCACCCGATTACCAGTCCTCCGGAGATGGACAACTATACGCTTACAATAATGGCTCGATAGCTATGTCTGATAGTACCAACTTTCTATCTGGACTAAGGCCACTGGATCAAGGCTATGTTCCTATGGAGAACTATACCACCTCGACATTCGATCCCGTACCCAATGCCTCGGCGTTCACAAATGTCTATGGAAATGCCGACATGGCCTCATCAAATGAAGGTCAGCTTGCTGGCAATCAGCAGCTGGGTGAGGCTGGCTTTGATGAGAGCTTGGGTGTAGATGTGGGGTTCCCGGAGTTCAACACAACAGCTATTACCAACACGCTTTCTGTGGATACAAACGTGGCCGTATCTGCATCTGAATTCGCTTCACCTGTCAATTACGCTCCTCCATCAGCGACTTCAATCTCCCCGAGACACCAAGTTGCAGCAGGATCGGCTGAGCCTTCCAGCGTCATCAGGAAGACCGTAGCCTGCACATCTTACCTTCAAACGCCCAAGATACACAATCCAAATTCGTCTGAACCATCAAGTCCATATATGGGTCGAGGAGGGCAGCACAATCAACTTGGGCACGAAGACAATACCCTGTCCCCAGATACATATCGATTTCACGCCGTACAAAGCCAAAATATGTGGGATCCCGTTACGGCAATTACACCTCAATATTCGAGTGCTTTCAATATCATGGGTAGCCCCTTCGAAACGAGCCCATTGTCTAGCATGAACCCTTCCCCCTTCGCCAATCAATTAGAATGGAGCGGAGACATACGCTATGTGGATAGCCAATCCGACCTATCGTGGCCCAACCTACAGAACTCTTTCCACAGTGATTACGAGATTATTCCCGATAGTTCTAGGCTACTTTTAACACGGAATGATAATTATGATATAGTCCCAATGCCGCAGGATCCATTGTCCAATAATCAAGCTGAGATTAGGTCGAAGACGAAGCTCTCGAAGGATCATCCTAAAATCGACGATTACCTTCGAAGCTTCCCAAGTGCTCCCGATGCTGCTTCGCGAAAACGGAAGAGAGAGAAGTTTACAACCGAAGGTGCCCGAAAAGTGAGGTCGGTTCGAAACAAAGGGGCCTGTGTTGCTTGCCACTATCGTAAAACTCCGGTATTGTTGACATGAACCCCAACAAGGTTATCAAAATTAACTTTCTAAAGTGCTCTGTTGACGAAATATGCGCCCATTGTCTCAAAGCCGTCAAGAATGACTACTCCTTGGCGAAGGAAATATGCGTGCGGAATAAAATGCAGGATTCCTATTTTGGCGTGAAGAGTAAGTCGTCCCAGCACCTTCGGGCTAAAACACTCGCTAACAGCAATAGCAATTTTCGGTAGCCTCGAAGCTCGCAAAGGAGCTCTTGATCCTTTGCTCCAATCGTTGTCTGGAAACTCCTACCCCGTTGAGCTCTCCGTCAAGTCATCCATCGGAAGCTCAGACACCGCCGTGTTGCCGCTGAGAGTCCGTCAGTGTGATCTAGGACGCACTTGTCGATGGAAAGGCCTCTCCAAGGTCAAAGGCATATACATCACGAGCAAGTCGATATATGCGCCTCGATATGCTGTGATACCAGGCTGCGTTTCTTTTGCAAATGTTGAGAAGTTCTCATGCCAGGTCCTTTCGCTTTCACTGAGCCACTCCGGGGGCATCACTCGCTTCCTAGATGACTTCATGTCAACATATTCCCACTATAGTAGATCAACTGAACTGGTAAGCCTCATGTTTCAAGGTGTAGGCCTTTTGGCTAATTAGGGCTAGCGCGAGTTTGTACGCTCCTCGCGCAGCGTAGTAGGTTTGAATGGTCTGGTATCCTACGGATCTCTTGAAATTCGAGACGGAAGCTATGAGCTGCTTAATTTACCACCCACGGACATCCCTTTTGTCGGCCCCACGGTCCACGATCAGATCCGCCTTCTAGCTGCTGGCGGGTTAGAGATTGCAGAGAAAACGGTCTTTTCTCAGATTGACTCTTTCAAAAAGCTTGTCGGCCCCAACAAGCATGCTCGCATTGTTGGCGGCATCTGTCTGTTGCGATTGCTTTTGTTATACCGAGATCGAGTCCTTCGCGATGCAATTCGAGTTTCGCTCCCACGGGAGAAAATCTGTAAGTTGCCGCACGCCATGATGAATACATGCTGACAATTACCAGTGCACCGAGAAAGACTAGAACAGTCGTCCTTTATGTATAGAAGACTGACTGTTGCATACGGAATTCTATGCCGCGACGCCAACACCCCAATAACTACTTCTTGGGTCGCGGAAAGTGATTCTGTAAAGTGGACCAAGGAGGATAATATCCTCCAAACCCAATTCTCTCGGCTTCAAGATGCCTATAAAGACTTTTGTAAGTTATCCGTGCAGCTAGCACGAAATCACGCTAATCTACCAAAAGGCGACACTCTTACCGATGAGCATGACGATCTTTTTAAAGGTGTTGTCGTCAACTCTCGGCCATAAATGATCAAGACTCGGACTCAAACGAGTTATCAGAACACGAATTTCCCACAAGTTGATATCCAAGTCTCTGTAGGTCTCATTCTTAAACAGCCACTCACAGGTTATCCGGTTTATCTGACCTCATGTTAAGGATCTCGGGGTAATGACTTCATACTACAAGCGCTTATACACTAAGCCATAACGATTGAAGACCAGTAATCCACTATTACATGCTCATCATCCGTCCCTCCCGATGAGGCCGCAATTTCATTCACCACGACCTATCCAAGACATTAGAAATCGGGCTCCTAAAGTAAAATTCGACTCGCAACACAGGAAAAAGCTCCACGGAGAAGAGCATCGTCATTATAGGTGGCTCCCTCGCTAGACTTTTCACTGGCATCGTTTTTGCTCGTTGGGGGTTTCCCGTAACAATTTTAGAATGGCCCTCATAGAGCAAGCTTGTGAACCAAGGGGCGGGCATATCTATAGCACCAGTCATAACCCCCCCTATTTTCAGCCATCAAGAACATAGGCACAAGCGGTGCTCTCACTCTCGACTTTATCAACAAGTATGAGAGAACGGGAACCTCAATTTACATTGATAACGAACACGTTTAGTATCTGAGGAGAGATGGCAGTATCAAAAACACCAGACTTTCCATTCACTCTAGGTTTAATTTGTCGGAACATTCTTTACAACGTGCTTAGAGCCAACTTTGATGGTGAATATGAGTTTGGGTGCGTCAACGCTGCGGCAAATGAGACATCCGACGGACCTGCAAGCTACAAGTCTGAGGCGACGGTCACAAAATCTCAAGATCTTGACAGACAGGGCGTAGGGATTACTTACCGACGCGGGCAAAGTGGCAGGGAAATTGGCATAAATTCTGGTCGGCCTAGTTCGACAACTCGGAAGGTCTTCACCTTCGTGGCCGGGCGGAATGATGTTGAATATCTTACATGGCGGGGAACTGTCCTAGAGACTTCACTGTTAGGCAAAGTGAACGTTCTTCTACGCAAGAGAGTGACTTGATGCTCTTCTCAAGGAAACCAAGTAGTATCGTAAGTAAATTCTTATCGAACTTCCCGTTCGAAACATTGCGTAGTGCGTGCGCATCTGACTATGTACGACAGATATAAAATTCCTGGTCAAAATGGCTCGATCAGTCAGAAGGGCCGTCTCACCAATATTGTGTGGTACAACGACTACACACCCAGCGAAATGAGAGACTTTCTCACTGATGCGGATCGCATCTCACATACGTATTCCTTGGCTGCCGGCAAGATTAGACTGTCACCCGAAGAAGAACAAAGACAAATCGCTACTCACATCTTGTCGCCAACATTTGCCGAGCTCTGGAACAAAGTTGAGTGACCGTTCGTCAAGCAATCATGGTCTCTCTTGCGACGATATGTACCTTCTTTGATGGCAAGGCATTCCTCGTAGGGGATTCTATAGCGGGAGTTAGGCCGCATACTACTACGGGGACTTGGTAAGCTGCCCTGCACGGCCTGTTGTCAGGGAGAGTGTTTGGAGTGGAGGGTCAGAAGACGAGTGTCCAAGAATAGGAATTGAAAGTGCCTGAATGTGCAACTCTTTCTCAGGAAATTAACGTCAAGATGGGAGACTTAAGTCACTTTGGAAAGCGCCCTGAAGCAGAAGGTAACGACGATTTATGAGTGGCCGTCTAGTTTTATGATTCACCTCCTAAGCATGTATCGGGCCTTGAATCTAACATACACTTAAATTACTGTCCAAGAAAATATGGATCCTTTAATGCTGAGATCACCCTTCAGGTGTACCACCGCCTGACTTGATTAATCTGGAATCCGCTTCGAATCTCACATTTGGTACCCTGCAGTGATAGGATAGTTGAAACACGCACGTCGTCCTCCAACCATCGTCCAGCAAAGGTCACTAGACTACCGGCGAATCCTACAGGTTTTCTTATTGCAATTCCCAGTTCTCTTTCTAGCTTAGCTGTGCGCTAGGGCTGACACTTTACGGGTTCGCTGGCGCTTTCGTGGTGGCGGACTAGTCGCGCCGTCGACAATTAGTTGCTTGTTCCTATGCTGAATCTGAATGACAGTTCTCAGCCTCACAAGTTCCCCAGGAAATCGGTTAGAGACTAGACAGATGCTTATGATCAAGGTCTCACGATGTGGCATAAACACGAGCGGGCTCCTCACGCCCATCAATTTCTCCACTGCACGAGCACGCGCCTTGAGAATATTCGAGAGCTGAATTGTGAGAGGCAAGACACGAACACTCTTTTCTACATTTTTACTTGCTAGTTCTGTCTATGGTTGAGCTGGGACTTGCGCTTGTGATACATGACCTTGATTTGGAAGCAACTTGATGGATGCCACGAGGGCAGAAACCATCAATAATTGAGAAGCTCTCGGTTTACATGAACATTGTAAGTAGATATGCCGTTAACATAAAGTCCAGGTCCATGCTGTAATGTTTTATCTGGCTTATCGAAACAGGCACGCTCTTTTGGATCTTGGAGCACCTTCATTCATGATGAGGCCAGCCCTCCTTCTTCTCGTTACTTTCATGAATATTGCATTTGCAGGCACTTGCAATCGTGACAATGTATTATGATGCCTCGTGAGAAGCTGAGCAGTGGCAACCCCCTTTTGGAATTCATATATCTCTATTCCAGTAGCCACTGGAACAAGCTCAGCATAATCAACCACTATACTGGTGTCCTCGCCTTTAACAGCAACAAGCACTTCTACGAAACTGCCAGCTGTCGCTACTCGAGCAGTAGCATTCTCCCCCTCCCCAGCCCCAGCATGTCACCACCAGTCATCCTCAATTCTCTATCCCCCATCTCAAATATTATTATTCACCACCCCCACAATACTGCCGACCACATCCACTCATACAACCATTCCCTTCAGAAAAAACCACAAGACCAAAAATTGAAAATTATAGCAAAAACTGAACCCACCATCCCTACTATTTCTTCGAGATCCGTGTTCAGAAGTCCCCATCGCTGAGGGGGGTTTTTTAGTAGACTACACCCCAGTCGGCTAGAAATAACCATGAACACATTCTTGTGAGTAGCCGTAGATTACGAGATTGATGTGCACCAGCATAGTTTATGTAGTAAAAAGGCGGCCGTGCGAGGGTGGGGACGAGAAATGGTTTATCGTCGCCTCAACCTATATCCCATTTCCACACCAAAGGCAAGAGCAGCACTATCCCAATCTCACCACGCCACAGCGCATCCTAAGATCTCGTAGCTGATCGAGCAACGTCCCCTTGTTTTCCAACGGCACGTCAAGGAGCCGAGGCGCCACCCTCGTCGTGCAATCCAGACCTACAGGACCTGAACCCCTTCCCACGCACCAAATCCCAGCGCGTCAGCGAGCGACAAAGAGAAGAGCCTCTCATCCTCCCTCCCCCGGGCAGCACGGCATTCCAATATCGGGACACTTTCCACGCCAGGTCTCGCAATAACACAGATCCTATTCTCAGCTACCGACATCCGTACAACCGATTCCCGCTTCTCTTTCGGGAAATACCCACAAATACCGCGCAGCGGGCTGCCGAGCCCGTCTCACCTGGAAGTACTATAGAGTTATATTGCCGTAGTACCTGTGAGGTAGAATGCCACGCGACGTGAGGCCTCTTTTCAAAAGAAGAGGATGGGAGTTGCTTGCGTGGGAGTGGAAAGATAGGGGTGCGGCTAATTTCACACCTTACCGGGTAAACACCTCGCCAGCAAGCAGGCCGCTTGTGATATGGAGCTTCCTCGGCCCTCAGGAATAGGGGCTGGCTCGCGAACTCATCCCAAACCTCTAGGCACCTTTCTAAAAATACGGGCTGGAATGCGAGGAACCTCCAAGTCCTGATTGACATGATGTCCCTATATATTATATATGCGCTGCTAGCGACAAGGGTTGCCAGGCCTTACCCAGGCTCGCCAGGCTTATTTACCGAGTCTTGATCCGTGGTAACGTTCTCCTCTCCTCGAGTCCCCTCCTCTTTCCAAGCCTCCCGGAGGGCATAGTGTACAAGTAGAGCGCCTTCAGTCCTGTACTCCATAATAGTGTGCGCCGCAGCCACTCCCCCCCCCCTTTCGCTGATTCCACCCCTTTGCTCGCTAGACGAGCCTCGCCAAAATGTACAGTACCTTATCTCCCTCCCACATTCATGCAAAATAATTGGATCAAATCCGACCTTCACACAAGATCTAACGACTCGCCCACTACTCCTCGGTGCTCACACCGTTGAGCATTCATATTTCCTGCTCTGTACCTTCCCGTTCCCGTCACTCCCTGCAGCCATGTCCGAAGCCTCGCATCGGGTGGGGGAGTCCACCATCCTATCACAGAGTCCGCATCTCGACTTGGGGCGGTGACACATGGTGAGGATGTTCTCTTCTTCCGAGAGTGTACAGGACGTGACAAGCATGATGGCGTGGGGAGGAGAGCCCTGCGGTCTTTTCATGCGTCGATTCCAGCCCTGAACCAACCTTAACCTTACCTCGAAGTTTCCCGGCAAATTTTGAAGCAGACGCCTCGGTATGCTTTGGCGTGAGCTTGATGGCGGTGGCGGTGTTTCAGTGCGCTGTGCCGGGTAGCTTGATTTTGTGTTTGGTTGGTCCGTCCGGCTGTGGTGGAAATCATGACTTCGGATCGTGTGGGGGAACAAGCTGCCGTGTTTTCCATTTATATGTTTCTACATGAGTGAGTGCGTAGATCAGAGGGTTGCGGACCAACGGTCCAAGGCGTTCGTAGAGGAAGGAGATGGAGATCAGACGGATGTCTGCAGGACACACGTGGAGACGACTCAGACGAGAAGGGCAAGTTCTTACCGGCATATAGGCTCGGCGAGGGTGCGGTCATATATTAATTGCATACGCATGAGCTGTGTGAGCTCGAAGCTATAGGGTAAGGAGAGGCGGCCGTGAATTAGCGATGATTACTTTGTCCATATCCAGATCCACTTGATAAATGTCCGCCCATTTTCTTTTGTGAAACCTTCTTCCGGAAACTCGAGTCTGCCTTTCCTTATCTCGCTTGCTGCTTGAGTACAGTTTCGTAGATCGTTGGACCTTTCCGGACCCCATTGTGAGAATCGAAAGCCATGCTTTCGCACCTTGTAGCCTATGAGCAGTATGAAAAAGACCGGAACCTGTGATTGCAATTGTGAGCATGTAAGACGGTTCAATGTTTGGACGTAAAGACTTACACTTATATACGAGGCAATGAATCTTCTTGTGTCAAACGGTCTTTCGAGAAATGCCCCGATGCCGTTGAATACTACTAGTAACAGCGCCGAGACCATTCCATAGGCTGCCTTCAGCCATTGTCCGTGTGATTTGTAAGGGTACCGAGGGTTGTCACGATCGTAGCATGCCGTCTGGGCTTCCGAAGCGTTGCCATATAACTTAGCATCCTCGAGTCTATACTCAATTTAGTAAAGACAAGATTTAAGGCTCTGGAGGATACCCACGTCTTGTAGAAGCAGAGGTATGTGGCGCATATGACAACATAAACAATCAAACAAGACACGGTGCAATTTGATGCTAACTCGCTTAATCTCTGTTGCATAGTCAGTCATTGAGATCAAACGTATCAACACAAGCTTAAAATCCTACATCTCCTGGAGCGCCCGTTCGACCCATGAATCCTATCAGCATCATCCCTCCTGTGGCAAGAACGGCCCTGATGGGCACACCTGATCGACAGTGTTGCAGGCGAGATGTAATAAAGTCGGATCCAGTCTGTTCCCGCAATGCTAAAGTATGTAGCACTCTTGAGGCCACATACATCGAGTTGATGGCGCAGGTGAACGAAGAAAACACAAAGACGGCGTTGAAGAGATGAGCAGCCATTGGTATGCCCGCCTCTACTACTGCAATGATGAACACCGAATGAGACCCCACCGATTGGCCCTTCCCATTGAGGAATGGATGATCCATTGGTACTACGAAGGAAGCTGCGAGGACGGCTAGAGCGTAGAGCGTGACGATGCGGATGTTGATCTTTCGGGCGGCCATCTTCATGCTCTCGGCGTTGGAGAGAGCAGTGCTTTCGGCGGCGGTAGCTGCTACGATATCCATACCAATGTATGAGAACATAATTCGGACGAACGTTGTCCTATTAAGAGAGGGTCAACTGAGAATACCCGAAGATATGATTTCTACCAACCAGATGGCCAAGAAGCTGCCTAAACCGCCTTCAATCGTACGTTGTGTATTTCCCGCATCGTCTTGCACGCGGTATTTCTTGTTGAAGAACGAATACGGAGACTTCCAATCTTGGGACTTTAGGTCAGCGATTATCAAAAGGACTCCAGGGCGAGTATGACAGACATTTCGCGCCAATAAGCTGATCGTAATATGCATCTTTCTTCGCTAAATATTGTAAGCCGATCCAAACCCAGATTAATTAGTATCAGTCCACCACACTTACGCTGCATAGTGTCGATAGAGATCATAAGTACAATCAACATGACGATGAACATCAACTTGAAGCATCCAAAGATATACTCGAATTCTCCAAAGTACTTCAACCGAATTTAGCGACATCCCCTTAATTTACTGATAGGAGTAGAATAACTTACCCTAACTGGAAGCATATTGATGCAGATCACAATCACAAGAAACAAGGCAATCCAGACAGCTGCATCAACTTCCCCACCCACTACCCAATTGATGTATGTCCTACCATCGTCGTATTTGAATGCAATTGTGTTTGCAACGGCAACGAGCTCATCTGCAGCCAGAATAGCGTATGCAAACCTAACGCGATATCAGATTGAGGGTGCTGCAAGGGCTTTTTCCCAATCACTCACCAATACATCCAACCCACTGCAAAACCAACTCCACGATCGAGGTATCTTCGTGGGAATTCCATTACGGGTGCGTTGACCGGCATCAAAGCAGTCATCTCCCCCAGACATGATATGACGGATGATATGATGGTGCCGACAAGAATATAAGACAAGACTGCCCCGCCAGGACCCGCAGAGGCCAAAGACTTGCCACTTCCTAGGAACAATCCTTTACGAGCCCATGTTAGCATGTTAGATTGGTGCTTGTGAAAAATGAACTCGTACCATTGCCAATGGTTCTGGATGTCTTGTTAGTGCCCCTTGAGCGAAATAGATGCGGAGGCCTAGCACTGACCCAGAAAATGCTATCATGTTCACATGTCGCTCCTTGAGCACACGCCTGCTGCGTGTGAGCCTCGATGGAGAGTGGGGATGTTTGGACAGAGTTCTCACCACAGGGCCTCGCCTCGGCGCTCCTTTCGGTCCTCGATGTAGGCTGGTTCATCGACAGAGGGAGGACGCAGCGGCGGCTCTGGACTGGCGGTTGTCTGGGTCGGAGTTGAATCAAACTCAAAAATCTGCGGAAAAACCGCCTGAGGTTTTTCGTGGTCCATGATGATCGAAGTGATGCTATCGCGGCCGGAGCTGGCGCAGCCTCAACGGTGGAGATGGGGATGGAAATTGAGATGGGGATGGAGAGGGTCCGGATGATATAAGTTGAACAGCCACCGGCCAGCCTCAGAAGCAGCGTACAGAGTACAGGAAGGGAGAAATAGGTGCGTCCGTGTTCCATCGTTCCCGAGCCTTTTCCTTCTGCCGCGAAAAGGGAATGGCGTAAGACCGGGGAAACACAAGTAGCAGTCCACGATTGGCACTGCTGGTGGTGACTGGCTGAGAGTGGCCGATTTGTGATCAGATGCAGGTCGATCGATCCCTAGGCGGGTTACACAGCGACCAATATTAGCTCCGTATGCACACTCCAACACCAGGGCATCCATATTAATAGCCGATCGAAATGAAGTCCTCTGGAGAGGAATTTGGTGGTCCCAACTTGCAGGCGCAGGATTGCTGCAGAAATCGGCAGGTTGGCGGTTGTGATTTAACGAGTGGGGGGACTTGGGCGGTGGGTGGTGGATGGTGGATGGTGGATGGCTGATGGTGGTGGTGGTGGTGGTGGTGGTGGTGGTGGTGGATGATCGATGATCGAAGATGGACGGATCATCGATGTGGATGTGGAGACGATGCACGTGCTCGGCTGCTACTGTACAACGCTGTAGGACAAGGACAAGGACAAGGACAAGGACAAGGACAAGGACAAGGACAAGGACAAGGACAAGGACAAGGGAAAGGACAGTGCGCTCCCTGCAAATGGGGCCGAGCTTAATTCTGCACGAATTCGATCGACACACCCCCTGAATCTCTTTCGACACGACGTCTCGCGGACAACTCACCTCACGCAGAAGCAGGAGCTTATCTTATTCGATCTTATCTTGTCTCCCTCGTACTGTATGTACTGTACTGTGCTGTGCAGTACACCTCCTCCATCAACCTTGGATCCTGGGGCTTTCCTCACTGAGTCGCCGAATCGCCTGGATGTTGATGCCTTGATGCCTGGATGCCTTAATGTTGATGCCTTGATGCCTTGATGCCTTGATGCCTTGATGCCTCGAATGTCGACCACCGACAGGCGCTGCAACGCTCTACCAATCGGTCGGTCACGTCGGTCACGCCGGTCACGTTGTGTTCAGCGATGTTTAGGGTGCTGTCACGGCAACCACGTGACCGGGCCTTGGCTCTTGGAGATCGAATCACGGCGTGGCGGACGAGTCGCTCGAGGAGTACAAGGTACGACTGGTGCTAGGACAGGTACAGGCACAGGCCCGGTCTCTGTGGCCGGTCTCTTGCCATCTCTTGCCATCTCCTGCCACCTCTTGCCTTCTCCTACATCTCTTGCATCTCTTGCCATCTCTTACCCGTCTCTTACTTACAAGACTCGAGAGCTTCTCGGATCTCAGATCTGCCTGAGGCCTGAGCCAACTTTCCAGCCTCGTTCATTGGTGGGACCCTCCTCCACCTCCCAGTCCGTACGTACCACATAACGAGTACCTCCGTACAACTGTAACCACCACGAGTAACCACAGCTCAGAGACCACAGCCCAGAGACTACAGCATTCGGACTACCCACAGTACTTCCGTACAAACGAGTGCCACCCCCTCCACCTCCACACCCTCCACACCCACCACCCACCACCCACGGCAAAACCCACGTCCATGCAACATGTCCGGCATTACACGATATGGCGCTAGGCAGAGGCGGCTGCCTTCAAGATGACGGGCGAGGCTTGCCTGATGCCCTGACGCCCGGACACCCTAACCACCTCGCAACTCAAATCTATCTATCCACAGCGTCGATCGTCGAAGTCCGCTCTAGAAACAACCCATTACCACCTCACCCATCACGCAGAAGCACGTCTCAGACGTCGACCGCCAGCCGATGTGGCGAACAGCCTCCTTGGCCAGCTCCCCCAATGGCCGCCCCCGGTCCAGCCTCCTCCTCCTCCTCCTCCAACTCCTCCTCCCTGTTTCTGCGCCTGACAAACGCATGGAGGCTTTTGTCCCTAAGGAGCGACATCGATAGTATCGTCTTGGAGCTCTTGGGGACCTTCTCGCTGGAGAAGATATACTCGGAAGGCGACCAGGAAACCTACCAACATTTGGTGATAAACCTCATTGCGCAGTTGACCACCATCTTCCATATCCAAAGGCTCTCCCTACCCTCGGACAAACTTCAGGTGGGATGGTACTTGGGCTTTCTTGTCTCTTGGGAGGTAACGTTGCGTACCGTGGAATTTGTGCTCCAGATAGTGGTGGAAGGTCGAGAAAGCCTGTGGGATGTGGCGGTCCTGAGAGATAAATACTTGGCCGAATTTCTCCTTTCTGCGCTCCGTGTTCTCACTCTCCACCCCAAGGCCCCGACGGTACAGCGAGCTAAAGATCGCAGAGATCGTTTTGCCCGGATACACAGGTCTCTGGAACGAGTGTTTGATAGCTATGGAGGGGATAAATCGTTCCTCCTTATGGTGTGCAAAGAAGTGACTGATTCTCTGAGGTCTGAGCCTGATTCTCTTGGTCTTCCCCCGGGAATGAAGCATGGAATGCCAAATCTTGCTTCGGAGTTAGTATGTTTTTACCCTTCCATGTCTCTTGTTGTCAGAAATTGGCAATTGTAAGCCGCTCGGCGCTGACAAGGATGTGAAACAGTATCCTCTGGCCGATTGTCTCTCCTCCCAATATGTCTCGACCATTGTAACGCCGAGCCCCTATTCAAGCGAATGGCTTCCTCAATTTCTAGCGCTTCGGGACATATCCAACTTCGTGGTCGGTGCATCGGTACAGTACGTAGTCAACGGGGAGACTCGGGACATTCGTCTTCAAGCTTCCTCTGCACGAACTCGGAATGCTGTTCTGCATGCTTTGGAGAACATGCGGATTCCAGGCCATCTTTCCAAAGCCGACTTGATCTCCTCTTTTAGCGAAACTTTCCGGATAGTCTTACCCGAGACTCCAAGCCTTGTCCGTCGAATCTCATCAAGTTCTCATATGGACGAGAGGGAAACCGATGCAATTGATGCACTCTGCGTCAGGTTGGGTGACAGGCAAGTGTTAAGCCGAATGAGCGATCGAGAGATGATGCATAGTATGTCAGAAGTGACCAAGAAAATCGCACACGTAGATGATCCTAGTGGTCTCTTCAGAGCCTCTCGTCCCAGGCTTTATACTGTGAATTGTGGCAATTGCCACACCTTTGGAGACAGCCACCTGAAAAACCTAGGCTACATCAAATTTCCCGTAAGTTGCCAAAGCCCGTTCACCTCATTCTCCGAGGAGATTTCCAAGGCATTCACTCACCCAGAGTAATTGGTTGGGATGGAATACCAATTTGCTAATTTATCCCCCTCCATTAGTCGGATAAAGACGAGAATTGCTCCATCAGAATGCCTCCGAATTCGACTTGTGCGACTTGTGGGGAGTCGGTCTCCATCATGCGAGAGGTGACCGTCTTTCGTCAGGTTTGGGAGCTTCTCAAACCCCTCGAACCCAATGCCGACACCATCAATGTCGAGCGTCACCTGCCAACACAATTTCAATTATCACCGCCGAAAGTAGAGACCGGCATGCTATTCAGCTCATCTTACAGCAATATTCTCTCCAGTGGCGATAGATTGCAAGACACTGGCCCAGCATCGCCGCGGCATCGATCACCAGAGCAACTTCGTTCTATTCCCCATCCACTATTGTCTCCGGTTTCTCCTACCTTTCGCCAGATGTCGGATGCGTCTCATGTAGATGCGTCGGATGCTGGCAATGCCAAGGACCCTTTGACAAGTGGACCTCAAAGATCAGATTCTGGGAAATCTCGACCTCCATTCTCTCCAGGCATGGTAAGTAGTCCGGGACCAAGCCATGCTCGATTCGAGCCGTCCGTGTCCTCCGTTTCGTTTGAGCCAGTGCCTCCTTCACGAAGTCGGACCATCCCGCTTGTCACGCCTCCTGAAAAAGGAAGGTCAAAATGGAGGCCCAAATTCGGATCGCGGAAGGAGTCTGCGGGTGCCAGTGCAGATACGAGCTCTTTGTCATCGACTACTTTAGAGGGACAGAGGCTGGAGGAGATCTCTCTCAAGGAGCTGACCAATGTGACCAAAAAGAGCACTCGAGGGAAAGGGTCCAAAAACATAAGTGTCTCACTCTCACAGAATTCGAGCTACGCTCTGTTTTGGACTCACTCCTCAATATACATATGGGACATTGGCATTTCCCCCCCCATTCTTGGTCGAGCCATCGCTACGGAGAGTACATGTGTTCTGGTGGCAGTCACAAGAGTACACCTAGCATATATCATAGGGACCCGGGATCAGAAACTCACAGTAAGTCTAACTCTGTAAATCGAACGCCCTCATCTGACGCAGCCATTTAGCTACGAATAGTGAATCTCATCCAGCCATCCGTACATGTGGTGGAGTATCGCATGCCATCTTCGCTCTGGTGTAGGAGCATAGCAATCTGTCCCAGAGAGAATTATGTGGTGGTTGGTTTCGACAACTCGATTGTGCGATTTTTTTCGACCAACAATTCTGAAGGCCCTCGCGAAGATCATCTGCATAGTCGATATCACACGGAGTGCAAAGACTGCCAACCCGTGGATACCCTTTCATTCTCGAATGATGGGCTCGTGCTCCTTGCTGGCACACGAAGTCCTAAGAGTGGCATGATCCAAGTATTCTCGTGGCGATTTCCCTTCACCAGCTTCGAGGAGATCTTATCTTGTAGATATCAAGTCCCTCTTCATGAGTCTGAGGACGCGGGTCTATCATCAGCGATATACCGCTCCGGATCTGGGGGAGACGACGACTTGATATGCATTACTAGCTGGACGCAATCGGGTGTGCCAATTTTGGTTCAGCCTCGAGATGGACACCGTACTGATATCAGGACTGAGATATCGAATCGCCAAAGCCGCCTTGGTAATAGGATCCAGACTGCTGCTTTCTCGCCCAGCGGGAGAGAACTTGCTATTGTGAATGACAAAGGTGATTTGTACAAGATTTCGCGCCTAAACTCGAGCCCACTAGACATCAAAAAGGGAGCAGTCTCAAAGGAGCTCACAGCCAAATCGGAGTCGTTTGCGATGTCGTTCATGACCCTCCCAGATGAGGAAGTCATCATCTTGGCTTGGGTAGACCCAGCGAAAGGCTTGGGATACATCAAGAAGATACCCACAGTGACCGTAAGACCTATCCAAACCCAATAAGGTGCACCGCTAACAGCTCTCGACCCTTTAGGCCAGTGGACCTTTCACGCCTTCAACGCCAAATTTGAATACCGTCTTCAATCAAGTACCGCTTGCAATCCCAGAGTCACCGAAGTATGAGTTGCCTGCGGATAGCAAAGAGCCTTCACCTTCACCACTACCTGAGCCCAATGAATCTCCCGAGCCTGATGAACCCCCCGAGCCCGCTGAGCTAGTTTCTCCGGACTCTCCCGCAACCTTCAGAACTGTCCGGGGGTTGGGCTTATCCAAGCACACTTAATTCAGCACCATCCTCTTCCTGAATACCTTCAGGGCCGGGGTTCAAAGGACGCGACTTTTAGATGCATCGGCCAGTTCATGTGGTTTGCGGTGAACTGGATCGTGTGCTGATGGCTGTGCAAAAGCAATTTCAAAATGGTTAGCGAATCCTATTACATGATGGAGTTTCCCTGGGGCGTTTAGACTCGGATCATAATACCCTGTTGCGTGGTTTTGATTCGGAAAACCAAATATCACATGTGGCGTTGAATGCAGCTTGAAAGTGTGTCGCGATTTACAGAGGGGTGGGGCATAACGGATACATACAAACCCCTCGAGTCAATTCAAAAGTCCGACTTTGATGTTAGTGTGTTCCACGAGAGAGAGAGAGACTAGTATTCTGGTTCTTAGCTTTAGAGACAGTAATAGTCCATCTCAATCCTTTTAGAATACTTCTCTAGTTCTTCAATTCACGCATACCATCTGACCCCTTAGATAATCTGCGCGCCATTGCATGAGATGGAGAGCCAGCATCCCCGTGAGCGTGGGATCGTCTTTGGAGAAGGGAAGAGAGGATATATATATATATATATTGGAGAGGGGAAGAGAGGCGTCGTTGGGCATGTCGGTAGGGGAGATACCTGGGAGGAGCGTGGAAGGTGCGGAGGGTGGGGTATTCTGGTGATGTTAGTGGTAAGACGAGGGAAAGAGAAGGAGAGATGAACAAGGGTAGTAGTAATAGTGCGTATACCAGCATGAATTTCACGTTGACTTCTTGACCTCAAGTCAATCATAAATTTACATGATTTGGAGATGGGGTTTTGCTACATAATGCCCCCAAAACATCTCAACACGCAGGGAAGAGAGAAACCCCCGCATTTGAAAGGATACATTCAGGCGCTCTGCCGAACTCCTTTTGCACAGCGCCAAAGAGGGCCATGGCGTCTTTCTCGATGGGTTATGTCTGTTTGGACACGTGGTGCTATTCAATTACTGTTAAGGTACCGTATCTCGGTTGCAACGTCTCATTACCTACCTCGTCGTTAAGTTGTGAGACCTACTACACCGATTCCCGAGCCGCCGCCTGCTATGAGGATTCTTTTCCCTGCTTGTGGACTTGCCATAGAGGTCGGTGAGATTAAGGAATATGGGACACAATGTATTGTCAGGCTTACTTGGAACGGGTATGAGTAGAGGATTGGGTCGGGAGTTGTTGCCATGATGCTTGGGTTGTTTTTCATATATTTGGCGAGAGAGCTACGGCTGTGGTAGGATATTTACGTAGCTTGAGGTTGCCTCAGCAGTCTAATAGGCGATTGATTGATTGATTGATTGATCATTCCTTTTAACGTCCTGTATAAGCCAACGACTATCGTAGGACGCTACAGTAGATCCTCGGATCTGGCCTCGTCGATCTCGGCAAGTTTGAACGCATGGACATCTTCGCCACCTCTCCTTGAATCTCTCGAAGATTAGAGGATCATCGTGAATCATGACCTCTAGGGTACTTGGCTAATTTTGGATAAAGAGCCTGTCCTTTTGTCCCCGAACTAGAAACAGAAAAGCAGGAGCAGTGTATCATATAACGCAACTGTTTGCCATCACGACTAGTGAAGGGCAGTGCTGCTCCACGAGCTCTTGGACCGGTGGGCATCGTGAGCAAGTAGAAGGCTACCGTCGGGATGCCATCAATGCATGGCAATTATAGACAAGGATGCTCCGTTACACTGGCGACGCCTCGACGACTTCTCGTCGGAAAGCCGCGAGGTCGTGGGAGGATCCGAGGCTGTGACGGTGGAAACACCGTTTCATCATGCAAAGCCACCGCCCCGGATTCCAGGCCAGATCCAGGCGAGATCCAGGACCGATCCCAATGCAAAGGAGATCAAAAGATCCACGGGTGTTACTTTACTTAAAGTATGTTGTGCAGACGCCCGTCTGCGGACGGCCCTTTACGCCTTTGCCTTTGCCTTTGCCTTCGCTTTTCGCCCTGGGCGCCTCCTCCTCGGCAGAGAACTTGGTAGACGAGAAAAGGCACCGGACCTCCCAGGGAGATATCGAAATCTTGAGACATCGCAGGTGGTGCAGACAAAGTCGCAAGTTGGTGTACTTGCACCAAAAGAAGAAGAGTTGTTGACGATTACCCTCTGCTGGAAGACCACAGTGGTATATGACAAAGGCTCAAGCGAACCGAGAATTATAAATGGCGACTCTTGAGGAAATAAGGGCACGTGATGCGCTAATCACACCCCCCTTATCGGACGGCGACTGGGAGTTGCCGCTTAGCGATCGCAATGTTGTTTATGGGGGGAGCCAAGTAAACAACTCATCATCGTCTTCCCCAACTTTCCAGCGTCCTCAATCGCCGCCTTCTGCAAGTCACCGACAGTGTCCCCCTTCCCCGCCAACTAGCATTAAATCTCATCGCAATAGAGCCTCATTGCAGAGAGAAGCCAACCGATCCAAACAGTTCACCACCCGTCTCCAACGCAGTGCCAGCGAGAGTGTCGGGGGAGCGACTGCAAGGGGAACGTCATCAGATTGCGGTGAACTGCTGACAGGGAGGAGAAGGGTTCGATATCAACACAAAAGCACGTCCAGCCTTCCTGTTGACCACGGTTTGAAAGCAATCGAGCCGCCGCATGAACAGGCATTGACGAAGATGGCCTTTGCGGACCAGCAGAAATGGATTACGGTCCAGCAGAAAACATTCACGAAATGGTAGGCGGGCAAAGGTGGCATTTGAGGCCACAGAGGAGCAGGCGCTGATCAGAATATAGGTTGAATACGAAAATCGAGCCTAGGGAATTGGCTGTAGTAGATCTGGTGAAAGATCTCAGTGATGGAGTGAGTGATGCTGCATTTGAGTCCTGTATACATTGGCACTGTGTGGACGACTGATTGAATCACTACAGGTCATCCTGATCCATCTTCTCGAATGTCTCTCCAGTGAATCCCTCGGCCGGTATGCAGCGAAGCCGAAGCTACGAGTGCAGCGATTTGAAAATGCGAATTTATCTTTGGATTTCATCAAGTCCCGAGGCATACAAATGACGAATATCGGCGCGGAAGATGTGGTAGACGGCAACCGGAAAATCATTCTTGGGCTAATCTGGACTCTGATTCTACGATTCACTATATCGGACATCAATGAAGAGGGGATGACTGCAAAGGAGGGTTTGCTCTTGTGGTGTCAGCGGAAGACCGCCTGCTACGACGGCGTAGACGTGCGGAACTTTACCGATTGCTGGAATGACGGGTTGGCTTTTTGTGCACTCCTCGATATCCATCGACCAGATCTAATAGATTACGAAGCCCTCGACAAAGACGACCACCGAGGCAACATGAGTCTTGCCTTCGATATTGCGTCCAAGGAGATTGGTATCCCGGCGTTGTTAGATGTGGAAGATGTGTGTGATGTGGCTAAACCAGATGAGAGGAGTTTGATGACATATATCGCCTACTGGTTCCATGCATTCTCGCAAATGGAAAAGGTCGAAAATGCGGGCCGCAGAGTAGAGAAGTTCGTCAATAATATGCAAGGCGCCTGGGAGATGCAAAGCGGTTACGAGAGAAGGATGCGAGAGCTGCTTAGGAACATCAAGGAACAAGATTCGCAGTGGCAGGACGCAACCTTTGCGGGAACATACGTGGATGCCAAAGCCCAGGCAACAGAATTCAGTGGTTATAAGAGGGGAAAGAAGCGGGACTGGGTTGCAGAGAAGAGCGATCTCGCCGCCTTGCTTGGTAACATCAAGACCAAGATGAGCACGTACCGTTTAAGGGCTTATGAGCCACCTCCAGAACTTAGATTGAGTGTTCTGGAAGATGGATGGACTCTGTTGATGAGGGCGGAAATGTCCAGAGGTCAGCTGATCAACGAAACGATCAGAGAGTAAGTTGACCCGTTGAATGTGCCCTGTCATTCGAAGCTAAAGAACCGCAGCATTAAGAATGCGTTACGAAAGTCCTTCGCCGACAAAGCGAACGATTTTGCTTTGGCGCTTAACACTATGCAGCTCGCCATCTCTGGATTAGAGGGCGATGTCGAAGATCAGCTAACGCATGTTCGACGACTAAACGAAAATCTAACACCTCTAAACCAGTATTTAGAGACTATTGCTGTAGTGGATCAGAAGTGCGAAGAAGCCAACATCGAGGAAAACGACTTCACTACATACACGTACGATGAGTTGTCCTACGAGCTAGGCCTGGTCAAGAATTCTGTCTCGAAAAAGCTAGCGTTCCTTGACAATCAAGTCGTAGCTCGAAACATGACAAACTTAACGCCTATTCAACTGGAAGAATTTGAGAGTGTTTTCCGACATTTCGACAGAGATGCCACCAACAGTTTGCAGGAGCTTGAATTTAGTGCCGCTCTGGCATCTCTTGGACTAGTGTTTAGCGAGGATGAAATGCATGAATCATTCTTCGAAACGTCCAATGGGAGGGACTACGTTACATTTGAGCAATTCATTCGCTTCATGGTTGACGTTACTGAAGATCAAAACACGGCAGAGCAGGTTTTCCAAAGTTTTCGAGAGGTTGCCGATGGAAAGCCTTACGTTACAGAGATGGACCTTCGACACAGTCTGGTTCCAGATGATGTGATCGATAAGCTTACCACAATTATCCCACCGCATAAGGGGCCGGATCTACAGCAAGACAGAGGGATGCCCCAATACGATTACATCAGTTTCATGGACAAACTGATATCTGATCCAGCCGAGGAACAAGTCGACTCTTTACCACTAGACGATGTAAATGGTCGGAGCCCCTCTCGTGCCGGATCCCCCACAAAAGTAACTGTCTATCACTAAAATTCTCCCGGAACTTCGATTTGTCAAATACTGGCCACAGGTGGCCTCACAGGACCGAAATTGTACAATAAAAGGCTTCATCCCATGGTGTTTTTGGTTAGGCTAGGCTTACCGCATAGTTCAGGGTTTGGCAGCGATGGCGATGGTGGTTTGCTGCAGCATGAATAAACTTTGCTTCCATAAAAATGCAGTAGACAGATCAGCTGGTATTCCCAGTCTTTGGTCCTCAATTAAATCATTGTGTAAGTTACCCCAAGAATCAGGCATCTCGATGTCAGGGTGGACGTAGAATTAATACCTGTGTTCTCACTTGACCCGAGTGTATACGCCAAGGAGCAGCGTCACGTGCAAGTGGGTAGGTAGTTGAAATGCGGTTGTGTTCTTAAATAGGTTTAGCGTGGTTTCTAGGGCCTTATTCTGTCAATACGAGGTACAACAACTTTCCCCAATCCTCAACTTTCATTACATCGTATTTCACACCAAGTCCCTTTTCCTTTGAGTGCAACCTCGAGCAACCAAGCAGACAACTTTTCCCCTCCCTTTTCCCTCAGAGCAAGAGGCATCAGGAGCATCAACCCTGCTTCCAATCGCCTGGTCCCTCGACTGAATCAATCATGGCCATGGGTTGCATCTCTCAAGACACGGTCCTCGCTGAACTTCAGCACAATGTGCGTGGGGAGACTCCTGGAGTTCCCAACTTCCACATTGTTGTAAGATGGGTTGGGGGTCTGTCTACAAATACACACGAGAATGGTGACAGCCATCGCCTCCCAACAGCAGCTCTGAGGATGTATGGAATGGACTCACTGCATTCCTTCGAGTCCTCTACCAAGGCCTGGCATTAGTTAGGTCGCCAGCTCTTCCGATTTCCCTGTCTAGCTCTCACAAACACAAGCAGTTTGTAGGTTATGAAAGCTGGGCGACGCCCTCACGACGCGACTCTTGGATCGCCGGCTGCCACCTACTCCAAGATGGTTGCAATCCATCTTAGGTATACGTCCTCTCTATTGATTACCTCTGCGTCAGAGGAGACCCTCGGGCTGATAGTAATCGGTGAGAGATGGCTTGGATCCAGCATGCGCAAATAAATTGTTGGCTGGGGCCATTTCACAAAGTTCAAGTGGCCACGTTGGGGGCTCCTGCATCCCCTCATGCTTTCTTCGAGTTTCGAAAGCGGTGTTGCAAGACAGCTATGTTCTTCCACCAGACCCCACCAAGAATCTTATCTGATATGGTCGTTTTATATATGTCGTGCGATGAATATTTGGAGTACACTACCTCCTAGGTCTATTCTATGTGCTCGCAAGGTGTTGTCGACTTCGACTTGTTTTAAGCCGTTGGCGGGCACAGTTACCCAATATCTCGTGCCTCAATATTGCTTCATCTATTTCAAGCATCACCAAGATTTTGTTAGCGAGAACTTCAAGTGAGGAGAACTCAACACAAATTAGAGGCCATCCTCTAGTCGATTTGATTTTGAAAGGATCCGAAGGGAGAAGCGGGAGTGTTGGTGCCCGGTTTGAGGTTCAGGTCATGCACAACTTTTGCGTACGGCGTAACCAATAGAGAGGACAAATCGATTTGACTACAACGGTTGATGAGGGTCTACATTTCTTATTTAATTGATTTTATGAAGCATCAACGTCAAAACACCACCTTGTGCGGCGAAACCTCGAATGCAGGCCATCCTCGGACCTGTCTAAGCCCCTTCCGCCAGGCACACCTTGAATCTCAAGCCACGATCTCGATAAATCCTTAGCTTCGACTCGTATCATGGTCTCTGGTCATTGTCGGAACTGTATCCCGGGCTATTCCTGCCTGGTGTGCTAGGTGCTTGATATTTGCTAAATCAAAAGACAGATGTTTCCTCGATGAGACCAGTTTAGCACATACACTCTTTTGCCGATCTCTGCTTCTCTTCGATTTCGATTCGTCAGCTTTCCCCTTCGACGTTTACGACGTCCGTCCACTCTTTCAAACCCGTTTATCTTCCTTCTCGAGATGTCTCGTAACCTCATCGCGAGCGCGTTTGCACTTGCTTGTGTGGCAACAGTATCCGCCTCTTCTTACACGCTGGATGCTTCAGACCAGTATTCCGGGAGCAAGTTCTTCGATGGATTTGTTTTCAAATCCGTTTGTGCTGTAAAGTCGATTCTGAGATACCAGCTAATAAATAAAGGAACCCGATCCCACAGAGGGTTATGTCCAATATTCGACCCAGGCAGACGCTGCATCGACGAAATACGGAAGCAAGTTGATTGATACTGTCAATGGTGCAAGTTATATGGGTGTAGACCACACAAACACGTACACAGAGGATCAGCAAGGTCGGCCATCTGTGCGCATCGAGTCCAAAAGGTTCTACAATCATGGTCTTTTCATCCTTGACCTCGCACACATGCCCGCATCTATTTGCGGAACGTGGCCTGCGTTCTGGACTTATTCCCGGGTCAACTACCCTGCTCAGGGTGAAATTGATATTCTTGAGAACATTCATGAGAAGACAGCCAGCCTGAATGTCCTGCACACCTCGCCTGGTTTTAGTGTTGCAGGTAACAATATTAGCAAGCAACAAACAAATAACCAAACGACCTACAGTTGTGACGACAACGCCACATCCTCGCCATATGGAACGCAGGCCCTGAAGCAGGGGTGTACAGGAACAAATTCAGACCCTAACTCATTTGGCTCTACCCTGAATGCTGCTGGAGGGGGTGTCTTCGCTATGGAATGGACAAGCGATGTAATTCGGGTATGGAATTTTGACCCGAAGAAAGTTCCATCCGATGTCACAGCTGGTAAACCAGAACCGTCCGGCTGGGGCCTCCCTTCCTTTACAACCGCCCAAGGGACTGGCAAAATTGATGACCATTTCAAAGACCATCGTATTGTCTTTGATACCAGCTTTTGTGGTTTATACGCAGGCCAAAAGGGATTCTGGGAGGAGACCTCGTGCTACAAGAAGGATCCAGTCAAATTCGCCACCTGCAAGAGCTACGTTGGTGCCAACCCCGAGGCTTACAAGGACTCTTATTGGTTGATCAAAAGCTTGAAGGTCTATCAGGAAACGGGCGAGGCTCCCTCAGTTCCAGCGAGCTCCCTATCGGAAGCCAGCTCAAGAATTCCGGCCAGTTCCAATGTCCCAGCTAGCCCCAATGTCTCAGCGAGTATAATTCTGTCACCTAGTCTCGCGAGTTCGACCACCGGTTCATCTGCAAATGTCGAACCGGGTGCAACCAGTATATCCAGTTCAAGGTAAGTTCTGTCGTGAGAGCTAGTACAGCGCCAGGTCAATTACCTAACAGTCAAAAATAGTGCCGCTCCACCGTTGGTAGATATGAATATTGTCCCTACATCTACTACGGACGAAGTAGTCACAATTACAACCCTCGAGAATACAACTATTTGCCCTAAAAACCAATCCTCGACCGCAGCTCCGATTCCCTCATATTCTCCCCAGGGGCAACACGCAAACAATAGGTCAATAGCAGCACCCTCCACTCTCGCCTACCCTACTCCCACCGAATCCGGAGTTTGGTCTGCAGGAACGGTGTCTTTTGATAGCCCCGCCATATCCTCCTCTACTTCCCTCCTAACGCAAACTATCTCTACATGCATTCCAACTACAATCTATAGCACTATCATGGCTCCCCAGATTGCGAGTCCTCCTGAATCCTCTGCGCCTATCACTACAGCCTACAGTGTCGCCTCTGTCTCTAGCGTCTCGAGTCAAGAGTGGTCAATTTCCGTCGCCACTTCGAGCGCTAATTCTAACTTTGGTATATCCAGCGATGTGACCTCCCCTGCCGCAACGACCCCAGCGACTTCCTCGTCAGTAGAAAAGCCTAATTTCAGTTATAATGGAACTTCTAGTGTCGCATCTTCTACTGGTTATATGCCATATGCACCTATTGCAAGCCCCTCGGCTCCTCTTCAAGTTAGCGGAGCGAGGTATGTGGGGGTTGGCAATACCCTGGCTATCCTTGCCTTCATTTTCGCTGTTCTTGTCTAGGAATATAGTGTTTAGTAGATAGAAGTTTCCTTTCGTTCTTAGATTAGCAGGTTCGACCCACACATTATTAGCTCATCTGTTCTTAGAGTTCCAGCCCCAAAACTCCTGTTTCTCTAATAAAACAACCCATAGCATTTTATCTAATATGTGTTCGAATCAGTCCAGCATGTGTCCTAATGTACAAGAGCAACTCTAAACTCCGACTGTTTCCGATAGTACGGTTCTATTATTCATGTATATTGACTGGCATTTGTATGGTTTTACTTTAGGTACTAAACCAGTGTAGGTACAACGAGACACACCTACTATCCTACAATCGAAATCCGAATAGTGTTTTATATCCATCCCAATAGGGACAACCATTTGACCCGATAGAAGGGGAATAGTACTATAATTACAGGATTACTCTGCTCCAAGGCTCGGTTAAGACGTAAAACAGCTTAGTATAGAGAAGCGAAGTGATTAGCTAAGTAACTACTTACGTGACGTACTAGACGTGCAAGTCAGCCAACACGGCGGCTTACGCGCTCTACTAGCTAGCTAGTAGAGCTTACAATAGTAAATAGAGAACCTATATAGCCTAGGTCTTTATCTATTAGTTAGAATCTTCGTACTTAACCTAATATGGTAATTAAATAGTATCTGTTTATCTTTTATTTGTTACAACGACTTTATCTCCGGAAAAGATCACGTGATAACCCAACAAGCGAGCCGACCTAGTTTAGTCACCTGACGGACTTAGAAAGACGCCGAGCCCAGCGGATCATTACACCATCTCGAATGTAACTCGTTATAAAACTCATCTTTCCCAAGCCATGTCGGAGACCACGAAGGTGGATAATTCCACTCTGGACAACCCCGCCGCAACTCAATCCACCTCATCGAAACGCAAAATTTCAACTTACGCGCGCGGTCACGAGATCCGCACCCTGCACCTCAAATCACCACCATGGTCCTATATTCATCTCTCGATCGTCCCCGCATCCCCTACATCAGACGTCCAGCTTGATGAAGTCGACGTCCGAATACATCTCACCTCCGCGCTCGAGCAATTCCTTGGCGACCATGGCAGAGCAGTTTCCGTGGACCTTTTGAAGGTGGAGGGCAAGGAATGCTGGCTGAGAATACCGCGACAGGATCGCAGTCTGTTCTTGGCTGCGGTAGGAGGTTGGGTGGGGGGAACTGGCAATGTGAAAAGTGGATGGGTGGTGAGGCAAACAAGCAATTGGTTGAGTAGTCTCGTAGGAACAGAGGGCGAGGTGAGACTGTGGCATGAGTGAAGAGGACCAAGCAAATACCCGACAATGTCACATTTTCACACCATGCTACTATGCCAAAGGAGCACGTTGGAGTCTAAGTGCGGACCGTGTAATAAAAATGGGATGCTCGTGTTCTTGGTTGAGATCTCGGTCTCTATTCTAGCATGCTTATATCTGAAAAGGAGAAAAGAGTAGAGCGCTCGACTATGCCTTGATGTCACCGTATCCCAAACAAGATCTGTTCGATCCTTTTGTCTTCTTTTATACGTTCCCTAACGCCCGCTTATTGACCATTACCAAGGCAATGTAAATATCCTTTCATAATTTCCCATCAGCAATCCACAACCCATTGGTGATTAAGTCATGGACATAAGACTGTTTTGCGCGTACGCCATAGGTTTTATATTAGGATGTGGCACGGCATCGAATTTGTGGAACTCTAGTTTATAGCTAGGCCCAATGTTGATGTATGCTCCCTTGTTTTCGGTACTGTCACAGTATTTAGGCGCAGAGAAAACTGCCGTCGAATTAGTTGAGTCAAACAAAGGGTGGGACTTGGTTTTGGTACCTGTTATGCACTTCCCGTTGTGCTCTTCCTCGTAGCCTTCCATCCTGACTTCGTGACTTCGGATGATAGCGTCCAGATCGTTGTTGTCACAGAACCGCTTCGTAACATCAGGGCCGAATTGCATACCCACTCCTCTCTTGCTTGGCCCTCGGCCAGGCTCAGTCTGGGGATCTGTCCAAAGCATCTCCATCATCAAACCTGATTGACCCGGTTGACGTTGATTATGTCGGTTGAGCTTTCGAATGTCGTCCAGTGTAACCTTGTCATCAGAGAATAGACCACCGTGAAGTACAAGATACTTCTGGCCAATCAGAGTAGCTAAGGGAAGTGCTGAGAAGCTTTCCGAGAACAACTTAAATACGCGGTCTAAATTGAGTTAGAACAAGAAGCCGGATCCTGTCACGGTTGCAGCACATACCATTGTATTTTGCCTTGCACTCTCCCTCGAAACCATAAACCCGATTCATGTCATCCGTCTCGTGATTTCCTCTGTTGATGAAGAAGGAAGCAGGGCGGAGCCATTTGTAGGCGTAGAGCAGCAGAGCAATCTCGGTCGACCAAGAACCTCTGTCGACGAAATCTCCATTGAACAGATAGTAGTGCTTATCGGTTGGGAAACCATTCAGCCTGAAGAGTTCCATTAAATCGAAATACTGACCTGCATAAAAAGTTAGTTGAGTTCGATCACCAATTGAGGTGCTTACCATGGGTATCTCCGCAAACAGTCATCGTCGCATCATCTGCGATCTTCATTTCTACCATGGTAGCCTCGTCATATACAACCTTCTTGACTGCTAATATAATTTGGTAGACATATTTCTTGTGTATCTTCTTCCCATTCTTGAATCGCTCAATCATATCGTCTATGAATTCCTGCGTCATCTCCTTCTCCAACTTGGCTCCATCGTAACTCGAATCCACAACCATGGAGTCGAGGTCCAACCCTTCTGCCGCCGAGGGCTCATCTCCGATCTCGATGGCCTTCTCAAAGGCATTTCTCTTGACGATCCTTGCACATTCTGCGAGTTTAAGTTTTGCATCTTTGTCGTTCGGCGCCTTCTTGACAACAATTTGTAGGTCCTTCTGGGCGTCGGCGGGCCTTAGAATCGCAGCGTATGCAACACCTCTTCGGTAGTAGGCCTGTGCGATGTGGTAAGTGGGGGCGATAATATGGGAAAAGGGGGGGTTCTGGGGAACACTGCTCGCTGTTTGAAGACAAGACATACCTTGACAAAGTTAGGATCGAGTTCAATGGCCTTCGTCGCGTCGGCAATAGCATACCCATAAGCCTCCGATCTGATATTTGCCTTTCAAAATTAGTCACACGAGCAGTCTATGTTTGGTGACCAATTTTTAGCTACCTGCGCTCGATTCGAAAAATATGCTGGTTTTGTATCATCTAGCTCAATCGCCTTGGTGTAAAAGGCAATAGCCTTTGGCCAGTCGTGGGCAGCAAAAGCCTTGTTACCCTCGTCCTTGAGCGAAACAGCTTGAGCTTCTGTCGCGGTCATGGTTGAAATGGAGGGGCGCTTCCACGAATTCGGTGATTGTGTCGAAGAGCGGAAGAATAGTATTCGTGCCAAACAGTGCCTGTTCTGAGATCTGTCGAGGGTGACTGGAGGCGGACTTCCTAGCAGCGCACAATTGACCTGAAAGCGCTTGAGAGCGAGGCAAAGTGAGGCAGAAACTTAGCAGAAGCGCGAGAGCTTCAAGGTGCACGGACATTTTGTAGAGCGGCCCGGTTCGGCTTGTTGACGACAAGGTCGGGCCGTTCTCGGCATGTGGGGACTCTTGACGACTCAAGACCCCTTGCAATGGGTTTTCTCACAGTTCCATGTCTTGATGCGACATTCCACATCTGCAACAGACGACTTATCATTCGACGAGCAACAATAAGCAGAGTTTACTCCGTACATCTAGGCGCCAGACCCTTCCGCAAACCCAGACCCAAGCCACGTTCTCTTCCTGCCTTCCGCTACGGAGTACTCGGTTTCCATCTGGAGAAAAACCCCCAACATCCACCTCTCTGCGAGAACCCATCCTCAACCAAGATAACGAGTGGCAGTTCCACGACGGACGGGTACCAGTATCTCGCAGCTCCCATTTCATGGTACTTACTGGATATATACAGTAGAGATGGAGTCCAAGGCGCTCGCACGCCGTGCGACCGACACCGACTTGATGCCACCTCCACCCGCTCCGAAACGCATCAAGCGTCCTAAAAATGTCATCGACGAAAACTCCTACACCGATGCGATCTCAGAGATCATTGGAAGGGATTTCTTTCCCGGTCTTCTGGAGACTGAGACACAGCAGGAATACATGGACGCGCTAGAATCTCGTGATGCAGCATGGATCAACAGTGCCGGCCGCAGACTTCAACAGGTCATGACTCCAGGGAGGAGGAGGAAGGGAAAGCATGGAACTTCAATCCAGACTCCTTTACGAGCCTCCGATACTCCAAATGGATATGTAGGAGACACACCTATGTCCGTGGTATCATCCAGTACGATGGCTTCCCAAAGCCTAGCGGTAGAAGTCGACACAAATATGAGTTTGGACAAGTTCCAATCACTTTACACGAGCGAGGACAATGAGAGCTTCTACGAACTCATGGACAGGCAGAACCAGAAGAAGGCAGAGAAATACGCTTGGATGTGGTCGAAGGATAACAAGCTCCCGTCAAAGATGATGTTGAAGCAGAAGGAGATTGAGATAAAATTACTGGAATCCCGGGGTTCACTTATGGACGACGGCGGAGAGCGTAATAAGCTTGCTATTCGCGGTCCAACGGAGAAGCCTGCGAGGCCTGATGCTTGGAAGTCCAAGCCGAACAATGCAATGATGTTCATGCCAGATAGTGTCGAGGATTCTCTTCAAACTGTGGCTCAAAAAGCACAAGAGCAGGCGAGAGCTAGTCCTAAAAGAGTCGCATATATCAACACTAGGATGCCAGAAGTCTCGACAGAAATGTCAGCAATACCACCATCGCCCTCTATGTCAGCAGTGAGAGACGCTATCGCCGGGCACAGGCGCGATTGCGACTTGGAATCAGGCTTTGATGGGAGCGAAACACCACGAATTAATGGATATTCTTTTGTGGATGATGAGCCGGAAGCAGAGCCTCTTCCTGCTGCTCCTATCATTGACTTAGGCAAGGGTGAATCTGTCAAGAACCCTTTTGTTATTAAGGAGCAGAGTAGGCGAGAAGACCTACACCATCGCATGGTGGATAAAAATTCCAAATCGAAGCGGGCTTCTGTCAAGAATGGAATGACAGGCAAGGTGGATATAACTCCCGTTCCCAAATTCCCAAGCAGCCCAAGGGTAGGCGTTGGGCAGCTCACACCGGCAGCACAACGACTATGGACCAAGGTGGGAAGTGCACGAGAGAATCCTAATACGTTTGGTACACATACACCCCGTACTATTAGACCTCAGTCCGGGCTACAAACCTACTGGACCCCATCTCAGAATTAGCCCTGATCCGTGTTTTGGCCTGTCGGCTTGGGCGTAATGGCACGATAGGGGAATTTGAATATTTTTGCAAACCCGGCGTTGAAGAGGAAAGAATTATACCCACTCACGAGCCAATTAGGCTAGATAAATCAGAGTAATCGGCCAGGGCATTCTTTAATACAAGCGAGAAATAAGAGTGTTGAACGATTCAATACAACAACTTTTAGTTTGCATGACTATTTTGATATTGTATGTCCTGTAAACATATTTCTTCTCAAAGGGGTTGAGAGGCGCACGACGAGTGACGAGCCATCACAACCCTTGTCGGCCTTCGTCATTAAGGAGCTCTAACTCCCTGTCTTGGCAACCATTTTTCTAAATGAACATCACTCGAGATAAAAATGTGTCAACCTTCAATGTTTCCCCCAAATGACTTGGTGATATATGCCGTGTAGCACTATCTTTTGCAATGGCAGGTAGAAGACTTTTGGACCTGGCCGCGCTCTTCAACGCCTCTCGTGGCGTGGCGCAGAAGCATATAGCTCTGAGAGCTCGACAGGTTGATGTGTATAATAGGACATCGACCATAGCGAAAGCGGTACGACATCAAACGGAACGAGTCTCTGAGACTGCCCGAGCGGCTTCGATTCTTGCGTCGCGGCTGAACGAGAATGCGCCAGCTTGGGCATATGATATGGAAGAAGGTGAGAATGCTTCAGCAAAGGATCGAGAAGAATCGCCAATTCCCCATAAAGAGCCTACAGAGGGTCGACCGGATAATGGGCCCAAGGAGGGGATAGAGCAGGACCACCACTACGAGCGCTCGCCGGTTAATGCACCTGTCGACACACCACCAGAGGAGGATCTCAATGTTCAGCAAGAGAGGCCGACATGGTATCCACTTCCTGGTGGCACCATACTCCCAGAAGACTTCAGCGAACCTGGCAAGACTGTAGACACAGAGTCCTCTTCAATTATGCCGCGGGACGAAAGGTTAAAGAAGGCCTTGGATAATGATGGACTACAACCAAAGTCAGCCGACACTTCAACAATCCCTCAACCAGCATATCCGCCACTCAGTTCAAAAGCTGCACGAGTGGCACAACGAGACTCAGAATCTCAGATACCCTCCAGATCTGCGGACGCGTTCGATGACTCCGTAGATATCAAGCCCGAAGGTCGTGACGAGGAAAGCTTTGATAAACAGCCGACACACACTTCGGCAACCCTATCCTCCCTGCCACGGATGAAGATCCCCAAGCATGCTTCAGATACACAAGGACCCGAACACCCGCCAAAGGACTCTCTCAATCCTGACACATTCTACGGTACTAGTGGGACAGATTCCGTGCCTACCACGGATCCTGCTGCTGTAGACGAAGAGATCCCAGAAGGAATTAATCTTGACCTTTTTCACAATCCTAGGATCGCCAACAAGCTTGGAGGTAGAGTCCAGAGGGGTAACGTGGGCCTAGGTGTAGGAAATGCCACTGCTAAAAAATCCCTATTTGCTGAGCTGTCTTTCAGCAACCCAGAGAGGCTCTCAGCTGAGCAGCAAAAAGGACAAGATAGATCAGCCGAGGAGACGGGACGGCTATCAGCAGATTTGTTCCAGGAAAATTCTCGAGCTAGCACAGTGAGCCCACACCGATTTTTAAATAGAGCCCTATACTGATTGCTGACAGTGAGTCAGGTTGAGACGGTCTCGGAGCCAGCGCCTATTCCGTACGAATTAAGGGAGTCTAGGGTGCCATCCTCACGACTGGGACGACTTTGGAATTATGGTGGTCTTGCCGCTGGCATGTTTGGAGGCGCAATCAGTGAAAGTCTTCGCCGAGTCGGTGGCGGTGGAGGAGAAGGTTCCTTCATGCTGAGCGCTGGAAATATGGAGAGGCTTGTTGCCAAACTATCTCGCATGAGAGGAGCAGCATTGAAGTTGGGCCAAATGATCAGCTTTCAAGACTCGAAAATGCTTCCTGCACAGATACAGGAAGTCCTTCAAAGGGTACAAGACAGGGCCGATTACATGCCTGCTTCGCAACGCGACAAGGTTATGACAACCAACCTTGGCCCAGATTGGCGGCAACTCTTCACCAGCTTTGATGAAACGCCCATAGCTGCTGCTTCCATCGGACAGGTTCACGCGGCAGTGCTCAAATCAACTGGTGCTCGGGTGGCAGTCAAGGTCCAATATCCGGGCGTGGCTGGCTCAATAGATTCTGACCTAAACAATCTAGCGATCCTTCTTACGGCATCACGTCTCCTTCCAAAGGGCCTATTCCTCGACAAGACCATTGCAAATGCTCGAGTCGAGTTAGCTTGGGAATGTGACTACATTCGGGAAGCGCAATGTGGCCGTCGTTTCCAGGAGCTCCTTGCTGATGAGACAGCAGTCTTCGTTGTGCCGAAAGTGTTCCCAGAGGCGTCCGGACAGCAGGTTTTGACTATGGAGTTCCTGGATGGTATTGGAGTTACCAGGGTTAAATGCTTTACACAAGAGCAACGAGACTGGATTGGCACACAGATTCTCCGACTCTGTCTTAGGGAAATAACGGAGTTCAAATACATGCAGACAGACCCGAACTGGACGAATTTCCTCTATAACGCGAATACCAATAAGCTGGAGCTCCTAGATTTTGGGGCATCAAGAGAATACCCGGAAGAGTTTATCACAAGATATACCAAGTTACTCGCAGCAGCGTCCGTTATAGACCGAAAGACTGTTCGCGATCTATCGATTGAGCTTGGGTATCTCACCGGCGATGAGTCAAAGACTATGCTGGATGCCCACATTGCATCGGTCCTCACATTAGCAGAACCATTCCTGGAATCATCTCCAGAGATATATGATTTCAAGGACCAGACTATCACTGAACGAGTGAAGACGCTAATACCTGTGATGATCCGGGAACGATTAGCACCACCCCCGGAAGAGACTTACAGTCTCCATAGAAAGCTCAGCGGAGCGTTTCTGCTATGTGCAAGACTTGGCAGTCGTGTAAGATGTCGAGAGTTGTTTGGAAATAGTATGACAAAAGCTCGGCTGATATAAATCACGGCTCCTCCCAACTGTATATCTTATATCATTAGGGTCCCTTGTACAAAAAATTCCACATTTCATATACCAGGGTACCACGAGCAGCTTTAAATGCGGATTGAATCCAGGTGTGCTGCTATTGACACTTTGTATAATCGAATAAGTCCAAGGATACTTCATGTAGGAGCATTTAGAAGTCGAGGTCAATGTTATGATGACGAAAGGAAGTCATTTGTGTGACAAGGTCTATGCTTGGTACAAGTTTTGATGTTGAGCTCTTGTCATAAAGCCTCGATCGTTGAATCTTGTGATGCGGCTACAAGCTTACGCCTGATTATATCTCATGCCAGCTCAGCTAGATGCATCTCCTAAAACGCAAATTTCAAATCGATGGCGGGGCTTGGTGGTCGATGTATAATTCCAGACCTAAGTTGCAAATAAATACTATAGCTTAGTGGCATGTACGTATATGACTTTAGGAAAGATTGGCCTTGACAACTATTCTCTACAACATAGACAAGCAGAATACCGAGACATGAGAAAGATTGCAATCATTCGGAGACAGGGAAAAGGCTTCGTGAGATTGGCATATTATCCTGACATAAAGAAATTATTATCAAGCTGCAGCTTCCCTTCTTGCCCAAGGCATCTTTTTCTTCTCCTTCTGATCGACCTTCTTCCTTCGCCTCTCTATAACACGGTCAAGTTGCTTGCCCTTCAGTGCCCCATACTGATCCATAAGCACTCTCTTGTTTTGCTCGGCCTTCTTCAGATAGAAAGGTTGCTTTCCTTGTTTGACAAGCTCTTTCTCCTCCTTCCTATACCTATCCAATACTTCGGCGTGCTTATCCTTTCTCGCTTGCGCCTTCTTCCTCGACTCCATGGCAATTAGGTGGCGCTTCATGCCATCCTTGGCACCCTCATCTTTGGTGTTCTTGATGGTGTTTCTCAATTCTTTCATTTCATCGTCCCGATAATCGTCGAGGAAGGCGAACGCTTTTCTAATTTTCCCCTCGTCTACTTGACCGCTCATGGCATCGAATCTGGGATCGCGGGATTCTCGTTTAGGCACTAGTATCACTTCCCTCTTTCGGGAGACAGCCTTCTTACTGGAGATTTCGGTCGGAGCATGCTTGCTTGCTCGTTCAAAACCGCGGGTATCCTTGCGACCAGCTTTTCGCTCGAGAGCTTCGTTATTGGACCATGAGTCTGTGTTCGCATTCTTGGTGGCACGATTTTTACTCTTCGTGCCAGCAATACTAGCTTCTGCCTTTGCTAATGCGCCAAAGGATATCGAGGCTGCATCTTCGGGCTCTAACTCCGACGATGTCTGGACCACACTGAGTATTAGCAGGGAATTTCTAGGAACTCGTGGACTCACGTTGCTATCATCTTCATCTCCCTCGTCCTCTTCATTACTATCAGAGCGGTCTGTGTCGAGGGCTGGATCATTTGAAGACGAGGTCGTTTCTGATCGTGAATCTTCCAATTCCTCACTGTCTTCCCTTCTCGCTCTGACACGTCTCTGCAACCCCACATCAAGAGCTTTGCGTTTGTTTCCTATGAGAAAGGCCATTTTCGTTACTTATCGTGGATGGCGGGGAAGTGCAAGGAATCTTAATGGGCTAGCCATCTGTACTCGTAGATAAATTTCGAGGCAGAATCCTAACGCTAATCTCGATTGGGAGGCGGTAAGGTTCAGCTTCGGGGTCGTACTGCCGCCTGTAAATAATATTATCGTGCTGTGCCATTATGTTTTTTCCCCCTCGCGCAAACCAGGTTGGATGTCTCTATTCTCGCGACATTTGAGGTTGGCTACTCGTAGCATGACACAAACGCTTCGGCGATCTGCACGTCAGGTCATCCAAGCGAACTCGGACAACCAGATATCGCAACCACGAAAGCAGTCAACATCTCCTCCTAACAAGAAGCTCGAAGCACGTCCGCGGTTGAGTTCGTCAAGGTCTCGCCCGGCTGGAGATCAGGCAACCTCTAGGAGCCTAGGAGAGGGCCTAGCAACCATATCTAAACTTGCTGAATCTCTACAGGTCATCTCACGACTCGAGCAGTTAAAAGCTGATTGTGTAAAGCAACCTAAAAGACGAAAAGGTGGATCAAAAGGGACGAGTGATCGCGCCGTGCGAAACTCAACTCAAAAGGAGAACCACGCTCTATTCCTCGCTTCAAAGCTAAAAGGGAAAATGGAGAACGATCGAGATGAAAAGATTCAACCTTCAAGGCAATCTGGAGGTGTACCAGAGCCTACTCCCCAGTACCGCAACATCGCCAACGCGCGCCCCAACCTTCTCAGAGAAGCCCAACACCTCCTCGTTGTGATCGATCTCAACGGGACGATTCTTTATCGGCCAAACAAAAAACAGCCAACCAGATTTGTCGCAAGACCTCATGCAGTCCGCTTTCTCCAATACTGCATCGACACCTTCACCGTTGTGATCTGGTCGTCAGCTCGCCCCGAAAATGTGAAGCACCTGGTAGAAGCCATCATCCCCCCAGAACTCCGTCAACAAGTGGTAGCGATCTGGGCGCGCGACCAATTCGGCCTCTCAGCATTCGATTACAACCAGCGGGTGCAATGCTACAAGCGGCTGACAAGACTATGGGAAGATGACTCGATTGCACGATCGCACCCGGAATATGCAGTGGGAAGAAGATGGGACCAAACAAATACGGTGCTGGTGGATGATTCCTACGAGAAGGGTAGGAGTGAACCATACAACATCATTGAGATTCCGGAGTTCGTTGGCGACTTGAATGAGACTGGTGACATGTTGCCTCAAGTACATGACTGCATCAACCAACTTAGCATGCACTCCAATGTCAGTGCTTGTTTAATGGCCGTTCCGTTTCAAGCGAAGGAACAATTTCAGCTGTTGCGTGGAGGATACGGCTTGCCATATAAATGTCCATGGCAGACCAATTCCATGCCAGAACTTTCTTAGATTTGGTTTCCGACTGGTACTTACCAAATGCTTCGCTCGAGCACAGGCACGGGGATTTAGGCATCGGAGAGTAGCCTCACGAATTTCCTAATTGTATGATACCCAAGCATCTAGAGGTCAAAGGCGTCCGCGGCACGATTAGCGCAACACAAATCATAACAGCCTGCAAATCACGCTTAACTTAAAGGTACCCAGTTGCTCAAATATCATTGTATTGTGGTGAGCTAAAGAAGTCGATTGGCTACGACTCAAATTTTCCCGTGACTTCATCATTACAAATCATCACTTTTGCCTCGTCTCAGCGCTAAATGGACAATACTGAAGGAAATGAATGTAAAGCCTCGAGCTTACTTGAAGACCTTACCATCAGCCCAAGGGTATTCCTTGCCACCGACGACGAGAGGCTTCTCCCAGGTCCACTGGTCATTGACGAACTCCTTATCCTCTGGCTTGGAAGCATCAAGCTTGGTGAACTCGTAGCTCTCCCAATCAGGAGCAACGTCGAACGCTGGCTTGAAGTCCTGGCCACGAATGACGAAAGCGCCCTTGATGATAGAGTCATCCTTGACACCGTAGACTGAAGCACATCCAAAAATGTATTTGCGAGAGCCCTCAAGACGTGCGAAGAACCCGCCAATCAAGTTGGATGTCATGAAGATTTGGGTGAGCTCCTCATTGTACTTGTAGTCAATTTTCCAGAGCGAAAGCTCCTTATCATTGTAATACTCATCCCAGAACCACTTGAGGGCATCAGGGGTATCCTTGTTGGAGTATTGACGCTTCCACTCATCAATAGGAATGGTTGCCTTATCAAGGGACTCGAGGGGGTGCTTGGCCTTTGGTGCAGCTGGAGCTTCCTCTTCTTCCTCCTCCACTTCCTTTGCCTTTGGGGCGGCCTTGGCGGCTTCCTTCTTGGGTGCTTGTTCCTTCTTGGGTGGAGTGTACTTGATGGCTTCATCAATGAATGTAAGCTCGTCAACAACGGCAGAGTAGATTGGTTGGTTGTAGACAGTCTCATACCAACGGGTGACGTTGGGGTTCCCAGAGCGCCATTTCTTGTCGAAGAAGAATTGGAACCCACGAGAGATGATACCGGCAGCAAAGAGATCAGCAAGAGTGATGCGCTCGCCTGCAAGGTAGGTGTTGTTAAGGAGGTGATCCTCGACAACACCAATTGCCTTCAAAGCGGCCTTGGACGAGTCCTCGACGCTCTTCTTGTTGTATGGGTCACGGCCAATGAGGGGACGGAACCAGCCTCCAAGTGTTGGGAGAACCTCAGAGTTGAAGAAAGACATCCACTTGAGAATGGTGGCATAGCTGTCGACTCGTTAGCAACGGTCGACAAATGTGATGTTGGGGGCTCACTCTTGCTTGGTCTTTCCAAGAAGGGTGGTCTTCTCGTTCTGGGAAGTGACTATTGAAACATGTCAGCGGTGAGTCAACCAATGTGACAAGAACCAAAGGCAGATAGTTCAAAATATGCTCAGAGTCTAATTATTAAAAAATCAACACGGATGATTAAGACAGGGATAACTGTTGACAATTTTCTTCATCGTGGCATTGTAAGAGAAGGGGTTGTGGATTCATGGTGTGGTTGGCAACCAACGAGAATTGCAAGTCAAATAAGGCCGTGAACGTACTGTAGATGGCGATGGCGATGGACTCGTGAAGAGTGTAACCATCGGCACCGACGAAGGTGGGAACCTTGCCGAGCTTGTTGATCTTCAAGTAGTCGGCGGAGACACCCTTCGCAGGTTCGATCTCAACAACCTCAATGTCAACATTATTTGCCTTAGCGACTGCGTGAATGGCAGTTGACCGGGGGTTGCCCTGCCGAGCGAAAAGTCAGCCAACGGTATCGCCAAAGGAGTGAGAGGGAGTTGCGAAGCTGCGAAGCTGCAACTGTATCAACATACCGGGTAGGTATAGAGCTTTCCGAAAGGCGCCATTGTTGTGGTGTTGATGTTGTATTTGTTGGTGTTGTGAACAGATCGGTGAAAGAGAGTCGACGTTTTGAAATTTTGTAGTTTAGTGGGGGAATAAGCTAACCGCTTCTAGTTTAGCCTCCCAAGCTTTTTAATGCCTCAGGCTGCATCAAAAATTCAGTCTGACCTCCAGATGCAAGTCAAGACAACATAGTTACGCACAGCAATAGCACAATCAGCACTGAGTAGCCATATCTTCACAATGGGGGCATCCTGGCTTCCCGCGAGCCTCAGGAATACTCTCCAATGCGCGTGCTCTCCCAGGCCAATGGCATTGAATCGACTGCGAATCTTCAATACACGAACGAGACATTTTTCAACATCCCCAAGTTCACGAGCTAGCTTTGCTGCTCCCGAGATCAGCTTTGGGAGGCAGAGGGAAGTGCCGCAGGGTGGAAGAGATCAGGCTGGATTCCAACCAGTAGATGAGGAAGAGCGGCCGAAATTCTACGCCAGACTTGTACCATCATCACCCTCCTATTTCACGGCGCAGCCACTCTTCACCGACGACCTCCTCGTTTTGCAGAACCTCCTCCGAAGATACTCGACACTGCCAGTGGTGAAACCAGGGGAGCAGCCCAGAATGTCATGGCGATCTCTCACGGAATACCGAGACCAGGTCGGGGAGGCGGTGAAATCATCCAAATACCAGAAGATTGTCCAGATATTGAACCGTCTCAACTATATACATCCATCTCTCATGCCTCCGGAGGTACGGGCAGCGATTAACGAATACAAACGAGACATCAACGCTTTCCAAAACATTGCTAAGGTTTCGCCCGTAGATAGACTAGGGAGAACCTTGGGGGCAGGAAGGAGGAAAGCGGCAACCGCACGAGCTTGGGTTGTGGAGGGAACTGGGGAAGTATTGGTAAATGGCAAGACGCTGGCGGAGGCGTTTGGACGAGTTCACGATAGGGAGAGTGTCGTTTGGGCACTAAAATCTACTGGTCGAATTGACAAGTATAACGTGTGGGCTTTGTCAATGGGCGGTGGAACGACTGGTCAGGCTGAGGCCTTGACGTTGGCAGTTGGAAAGGCCTTGATGGCGCATGAGCCGGCTCTCAAGCCTGCGCTACGCCGAGGTCAGTCTCCCAGATTCTCCCTAAGCGTACCATGAGCAGGACAATGTGAAAGTTTACTGACATATATTCAGCTGGGTGTTTGACACGAAATCCCAAGAGAGTCGAAAGAAAGAAGCCTGGGCATGTCAAGGCCCGCAAGATGCCTGCATGGGTCAAGAGGTAGAGGAAATCTGTGTATTGTATTGTACGAACATATTGCCTGTGCATGGAATGGCGAATTGTGTTACTAGTCCTTCAATCACGCCCACCTCTGATGTTTCACCGCCGGTGAGTTGTTCCTTCCGGAGTTCTTTCGGATATAGATGTCCATACTATTGTGAAAATAGCCGAAATCGGGGCCCTTCACACCTCGAATGGGACACCAGGCCTTGCACTTGCACGTCGATGGCTTTTTAACTGGTTCATTTGGTCGTGGTCTCTGATCGTTGTTCGCCGGTGCCATTCAATCTCATCTTTCGTCTCGAGGGCCATTGTGGAACGTCCAATTGTAGGATCATGATAGCACGCCAACATAATAACTACTGAAAGTCCATATCACGTTGTAAATACCATTCCTAGTGGTTATCGGTCGAAGCCACGGCACTCAATTGTATGGTAGCCCTGACAGCAATACAGCCATCCCTATTTCGTCCCCCCGACATGCCTCGCGTCCGAAACAACCTCAAGTCATTCGAGTCATATACTTCCGTCGGTATTGCAACCAACTAGGAAGCAAGTAAAAATACAGGAGCCGCCCTGCCAAACTGTGGGATCACTCAATCCACAGATCAACAAAGAGAGACATGCTACACCCTCCCACCTTCAAAGGCGGGATGAAATTGTCATATTTAGCAATCCCAGACGAGCGTGGAGAATCACCGGCCCGCCTCGCACAAAAGCAAGCATCGTATCTCGTCCAATGGGTACCTAGTAATATCACAGCCCTACTATAATGCCGCGACCATACCGTATTACAGTAATATCCTGGCACGGGATTATCATAAGGGGCACACCCCCTGGATGCCAAATGGAGTACTTATATACGTTGTATATGCGGAGGTACTCCGTAGCGAGTCTCAGCCCCTGAATTGAGCTCGGCAGGGCGTTCTTCACCACCTCACCTTATTTACAAAGTAATATATCCCAACGACGGTATAATATCCCTACTCTACCGTAACATCGTATCAAATCACAACATATCATCCGCAGGTAATGGTTGGTACCCTGCAGATATCGCACCGCATGCGTACTGTACAGTATGTGACTGTATGCCACTGCACCATGCAGACCATACCCTACATCTTAATCTGGTTTACCAAGATCTGCTCATGTTTGGTTCAGCCGGGGTCCCGAGGGTGCTTTTGGACATTCGTTTGGGCATTCGTTTGGGCATTCGTTTGGACAGCATGTTGCGGTGGCTGTTCCTGCAGATATCCTGGATCTTCCCTACCTGGATCAGGTGGCAAGTGTTTGCGCTCCTCTGGGAAGAGGGAGACAGTTTGAGGCTGAAGGTGAGAGAAGCCTTTTACTTCGAGGATGAACCGTGACTGGGTCGATCTCCAAGAGCCTAGGAAGGTCGTGAGCATAACTACGATTGGGTCGTATCAATGCTCCTATCCCTCCCAATCGAAGAGAACCCCCACCCCCCGGAGAACATGATTCTGTGTGATAGTTGGTGGGGAATGGAGGCAAGTTCGAAGCACTCGGGCTTCGGCCGGATGGACAGGTTTAAAAGAAGGAATTGCGGACGACATGTCTGAAAACCATATACTATGAGAGTCGCGTTTACGTGGCTCTGTACGTGAAGCTCGGTAGTTGGCCACGAAGTTAGAAGGTCGGGAGGTGAGGAAAGGATCATTGAAATGTCAGCCATCCATATATTAGTGAATCATTCGAGGAATCGTGAAAGTCAACCTCCGAGTCAAGGGACTAGGTGTTAACGTTAGGCTTGAGGACCCTTTCCATTCAATCGACTAACTAATTAGGTATTTATTCTTCCCACTGTCAATCGTCTATTTATTAAGCTACCCTGGGAGAAGCATGAACATCTCAGTCGTACGTGTAAATACATCCCAGTGCCGCACAATGTACATTCTGAAGACTAACTTCGTTGGCCACTAGTAAGCTTTCAGGAGCTACCTTCTAAACCTATCCGGGGATCAAATACTATACCACCCATCCGTACCTCAGGCCAGCTAACAAACCGAAGAACACTCCTATAGTGCTTGTGAAAGCTGACCCGAAATGTTCTTCCGGGACACATCTTTCCCATGCAATCACCCAACACTCCACGATGCTTGCAAGCCCAAAACTGATCCGTAAAATGCCACACACATAATGAACATCCATCACGCAAGTTCCCGTCAACACCAAAATGAGCGCTAAAACCGAAGGCGGAAGTGATGTATGGTACGTAGTATGGGAGATCAACAGAGAAAAAAGGACAAACGGTAATCGAAAGTGATCAAGGTGGTGGACGTCCCAGTGCCGAATTCTGAGGGACACGGCCCTCGATTGTCTCCTGCACATCGAGGCAATCCGTCAAGACTTTTAGAAGATTAGCTAGTTCCCCAAAACAAGAGCTACAGTGCTTACTCGCGATTATTTGCTCCTCGGCCACGCCATATTGGTAGTCGACAAGGCCATGTTTTTCGACTGCATCGCACAACCGTATCAGATCCTTGGCCATTCTGTTGATGAAGTCCTGCGTCATGAGGTTCTGCGGACGCTGTATATGCTGTCCAGACTCTAGCATCACCTTTTGCTTTTGGAAAATGCTCAACCACGCGGTATTCAATTCGCCCCATAACCGTATGCGATCGTTTTGTAGCGTAACTTCGTCTATAGTAAGGCCTTCATCAGAAAAGTATTAGTGGGCAGGATCCAACCAAAGAAATTGGTGCCTACCTAAGTCCCCGACGTGTCCCAGCAGCCATTCCGACACTTCCAAGAGAGAGTGCCCGGCCACGGCCAAACGACCATTGATAATGTTCTGAAAGATCTCCTTCAGTGCGGTTTGGTATGACGCGTAGGCCTCCTCCATACCAGGGCCTCGTTGGAAGTGTTGATCTTTGAGAATGTCCTGGGCCGACTGAGCAATACTGCCCATTGTCATTCCACCAGTATATCCCTGTTGGGGCATCGGCGGCGCGCGATATCCAGGGCTCTCCTGACGCTGTTGATAGACACCGGCAGAGCTTGAAGATGCATGGCGTTGCACACCTGGTGCGCTGTTTGTCTCGTTGGGGATATATGGCGGTGCCATATCCGAAAGCATCTGCATTGATCCGGGCTGCCGTGTGTGAAACTCCTGAGAAGAGTCGTAGACTTCGCTCTGTGGAACTTGCTGTGTAACACTGTACATCAGATCGGAGCTGTAGGTAACAAAGTCTTGATCCTGCCTCTGAACTTGCGGGTAGCCTGGAGGGTATTGCATTGTACTGGTGGGCAACGCCGCACCGAATGAAGATCGAGGTTCTTGGTAGTATCCCGAGTACGTCGTTCCTGTCGTTCCTGTCCTTCCTGGGCCATGGCCAGCAGACGACGACGCAGTCAATGGCGCACTTCTGACCCTGTCCGTGGACGGGTGTGAGAAGCCTCGACCTTGTGGATTCGGACCTACGTGGAATCGGGGATCTGATCCGGTGTTTGGCGGTTCATTCTGCCTTCTTCGCTGGCTGTTCTTGTCCATGCCACCACCGTCCAAGCCCGGGGGCGACGAGCCTCCCACCAGCGGATCGATTTGAAGGGCCACCGGTAGAGGGACTGGCATCATGTGTAGGAGTGCCGGCTTGCTTGCTCTTCTCTTTCTCTCCCCCTCCTGCTTCTCGGACGCGATGTTCTCCTCTGCACAATCGGACTGGCACGATCCAGCCAATCCTCCTTGATGGCCGTCTAGTTGGCCGTATCGCAGGCGCGTCCACGGATGATATTGCGACGCGACGTTTAGGTGTGGCTGAGTCTGTTGGGCGGCGTTTCCTTAAGCCTGAAGATAGATTCCAAGTGCCGGCAAGAGGTCCAATTGACAAAGAGGGACGTGTCTAGCTAGCAAATCTTTGTCATTCGGTGCCAGGTCTATCCTTGATATTGGCTTCTGGTCGTGACGGCCACATGCAAATTCCTTGTGTGGAGGATCTTCTGGGAGACACCGTCCTGTGTTAAATTCCCGTGGTCCAAGGACCGCGTGGGTCCACGATCAAGAGAAGACACGCTTCGATGGTGGCCAACCCCCCTCTCGAGAAGGAGTCTTGGGGGTCGTTCTGGGGGATCGTTCTGGAGGATGGTTCTGGATGAGGTTTCCGGTTGATGAGCTGCCGTAACCGATGGAGGAACGGCAGATGCACGCAACGAACGTTCGATGGTTGACGCTCTTGCGATCCAAGGTCCATATAAGGCGTCCTCGAATTTGCGGCTTTTTGGGCAAAGACTTGCCGCAGGAAATGAATCACTTGGGACCGGGTTGGCAAAGGGCAAAGGCAAAGGTCGAGTGAGTGCCCGAGGAGCCAGAGCGCCAGAGTCACCAGCGTCCGAAAGAGGAAGAAGTGAAGCTCAGATGAAGTCTTGACAAGGGCAGAGATGGAGATGGGGCGAGTGCTCCCGCCGGTTGGCTGCGAAGGGAAGAAGTGCGCAGGACGAGAGGTCTGAGGAGAGCTAAGCCCTAAGGCACGACTCGGGGGATATCGACTAGTAGTCAACTAGTCGTCGACTACTACCACGAGTCGTCGTCGTGGTAGTCTGCCTCTTGGACCACCTTTTAGACGGACACTAGGGGGGCACTACGCCTCCAGTTCTCCACGTCTGGTTTTCACTCGCTTTCTTCGCTTTCTTCCTCTTCGTTCTCTTCGTCCTCTTCGTCCTCTTCTTCGTCCTCTTCGTCCTCTTCTTCGTCCTCTTCGTCCTCTTCGTCCTCCTCGTCCTCCTCGTCTCCTTCGACTTCTTCGTCCTTCAGGCCTCGCCCAAGTGACACGTGCAGAAAGTCCGCGAGATCCCGTCCCCCAGTCGTTGGAGGAATGTCGCACACGACTGCCACGTACCGAAGAGAAGACGGAGAGGGTCTTGAATGCACGACCGGGTTATGCGTGTGGGATTCCAGGTATGCTCATCTTGTCCGGAAGAATGGCCGCCCAATGGTGCGGTTGCTTTTGACGCTCGTTTTCTTTGATACTGGAAATTGGCGATGTGAGATGAGGGGACCCAGCGGTGGTCGTAAGTAGTTAAGGCTGTCCTCAGAAAATCCAACGGCAAGGTCCAAGCAATGAAGGAGGAACGTCGGATGGTCCACCGGAAGAAAGGCGTCAAGGAGTAGAGCGAAGGACTGCCCGGCGACGAGCGACGAGGAGCAGAGAGTTGCTAGGTCTGCACCGAGGAAAGAGGTCAGTGGGGTGCACGACTCGGTCACGAACGGCAGGACGAGAGAGGGAGCCGGTGGGGCGGCGTGCGAGTGAGTCTTGGTCCTGATTTCTACTCGTAATGGTATTCACGGTGGTGGTGGAGGAGGAGGAGGAGGAGGCGGTGGTGGTGGTGGTGGTGGAGGTGGAGGAGGTAAAGAAAGTGGTGGTCAACGAGGATAGGATGGCAGGAGCTGGACCGACTCAAGTGAGGCTCGTAGATATCAGGAGATGCAAGGAGATGCAAGGAGATATAGGGAGATGTCGTCGTCGTCGTCGTCGTATATATGGAGTTTGGCAGGTTGGCTCGCACTATGGGCTAGGGGCTACTCGCTGGTGGCTACCGGCTGGGGGCTACTGGCCGGTGGCAGCTGGGAATAAGCAAATGTGCGTAAGGATCGTTGATGCAGCTGTAGACATTCGAAAAAGATTGGTCGCTGGGGGTGATGGAGGGATGGAGGGATGAGATGAGGGAGGGGTGGAGGTATAGTAGATGGGTATGCCTGAAGGGGGCGAGCGAGTTCGTTTGACGAGGGCTGAGCGATCGTCCGCTTGATAGCTCGACACAACGTACGGAGTATGTGGCCACTGATCTGCGGCGCCACACGAACTCCTTGGGTCGTTGGAAAGAGCTCAGGGGATATCTATGGACGTCGATCTACGGACGTCGATCTACAGACGTCGATCTAGAGTAGGGGGGAGGGGAGGCAGGAAGGGAAGCGAAGTGGTCGTGTGCTTAAAGATAGACTTCGGTAGTTGGCCCAAAAGGAATGCAAGTACTGGGTGTGGATTGCTTTGCTTGCTTTTCTTTCATTGCTTTCATTGCTTTCATTGCTTTCATTGCTTTCATTGCTTTCATTGCTTTCATTGCTTTCATTGCTTTCATTGCTTCTTTGCTTTCTTTGGCTTTGCTTTCTTTGCCTTTGTTTTCTTTGGCTTTGCTTTCTTTGGCTTTGCTTTCTTTGGCTTTGCTTTCTTTGGCTTTGCTTTCTTTGGCTTTGCTTTCTTTGCCTTTGCTTTCTTTGCTTTTTTGCTTTCTTTTCTTTCTTTTCTTTCTTCGCTTCCTTCGCTATGTTTTGTTTTCTTTGTTTTGTTTTCCATGCTTTGTTTTCGGTGCTGTGTTTTCGGTGCTGGCTGTGCTTTGCTTTCTTTGCTTTGTTTCGCTTAGTTTGACTTGGCTTGGCTTGCTCTGCTTTCTTTGCTCCGCTTTCTTTTCTTTTCTTTGCTTGGTTTTCTTTGCCCTGGTTTCTTTTCTTCCTTTGCCTTCTTTGCTGCTTTCTTTTCTTTGCCCTGCAGAGTGAAGCAGTGCAAGTCACGAGAGGCACAATCTGGTCCGAGTCAAGGTCTCTGCCAATGGCTTCGACTCTCTTCGCATTGCAGACCTGCCGAGCTGCAGATCTGCACAGCGAGACAGTGCAGGACATCAATGGCCGATCCCGACCCGTCCACTGTGCCGGGTCCTATGTCTGTGTCCAAGACTCCAAGTGCAATTGGATCCCTCAAAATAGCAAACGTCGCCATCGCCATCGCCATCCACCAACCCACTATTCACAACCTACCATTCCCATCCCACCACCACTGGGCTCGAGAACTCAGCTCCATGCGGCGTGGGAATGAAGACAAAGCAGCCGACTAGGCGTGTTTGTGTCTGTGCTGGTGTTCCGTACGCCCGATCGAGCGTGGACTTAAGCTTGTTCTTGTTTTGTGAGACGCTCGACGTGGCACTGGAGATATTACCTACGGGACGCGTCTGGTTGGTGCGCTGAGAGAATCGAGGGCAAATGCGAAAATGCCCCCTCTTCCCCCCTCTGGACAAGACGTCTCATATCTTGAAAGATGCTGACGCTCCGAAGCAGATGGTTCCACGGGTCGCTATCCAAGCAGAAGTTCGGCCGACGATGACTGGGGTTTCTCAAGCCCAGCCAGGGACTCGAGGGCCCTCTCCCATTGCTCCTTGCCGAGCCGTGTCCAGTGTCAAGAGCGTCAACACATTGGCTCCGGCATTTGCCTTCACGCATCCGCGAGGGATGCGATCATCCAGCGCCTTCCGGAGGCTGGGAGGGACACCTCAGGGTGATCGCTGTGCTGGGACTTGCCGCGTAGATTGAAGCCCCGAGAAGGCTCCATCCCAAGCGTCTTCGCGGCTTGGACTTGGGGATCAAAAAGCAAATCTTGGCCCTTTTCAAGCTCTTCTCCCGCTCCAAATCCAGCGAGGACAGCCCTAGAAAGCCAGACCAGGACAGGCTTCCACCCCTCCACGAATCATCGGATTAGTGGTGATGTGTGATTTGTGACTCGTGGCCGCCTGGCAGGTTGTGCCCGATGTCCCGGGGGATGCGTCCTTGAAGCATGTACTCGAGTATTGGGTTGTGTCCGCTGTCCAGCAAAGGTCGAGGCCTGTTCCATGCCCTTTTCTCGCTTTCCTCGAGGCACGAGCAGGCGAAGGGAGTCAAGGGACGTCGTCAAGAGCGAGTCCTCCCCTGCTTCCGCTTCTCGGCTGCCCCTGGGAGAACCCAGTGACAGCCCAATGACAACCCTGTGGTGGCCTGGTCGATTGCTCCCTGTCGTTCTCCCTGCTGCGTGGTTACCCAGCCCAGCTGGCCGATTTCCCCTGCTCGGCTGGAGGATCTACACAGGCAATTCTGTCTTCTCATGTCAATCAAACCAGTCGAGCAAGGTGACAGACTTCTTCCAATCAAGTTCGCTCTTTCACACATGGGGCTCACATCCTGGAATGGTGGTCAGGGGTAGAGCCACTCGCCAATCTTCGTGACTCTTTACTCCGTACTCGTTACGAGTTACGCCCCCTTTCCCCTTTCAGGCGAATCCCGTTCAGGCGAATCCCTTTCAGGTGCTCGATTCGGCTCCAGCTCCAGCTCTTCGTGCACAACCTCCTCCTCATCCAGTCCTACCAAGAACCCTTTCGCCTGGTGGTTCAGATTCAAACACAGAAAATAAACACAGTCAGGACCAAAGGTTCACTGCATTACCATGCTTATATGCATGATCTGCGATCGATCATGCACAGCTCACGAAGTGTGAGAGCAGGCCACGAAAACGGACCCGAAACACCGATGTACTACGCTGTGGGGTCGAGGGCAAGAGCTACGAAGTACTGTACGAAGCAAATTCGCAAGTTCATCTAAAACCAGAACCCTCAGATGTCGCTGTCGCAGATCATATCACTCCACATCTCAGATTCGCATCGACCACCTCGAACCTCACTGGGCTGCCCTGTTGCCCGGCCTAGGAAGGCTTTAATATCCCGATGATGACCTACAGTAGAACGTGCGACACTACTGTATGATTGACATCGTGAGATACTGTAGTTATCAGGCGGACTAGGTAGGCATTTCTTGTCTTACAGGGAATGTTCACGTGACTACTCGCTCCCGACTTGTGGGTATGTAGCACTTGAGCATGAATCCTATGGCTCACTATGAATTTACGTTTCTTTCCTTTTCAACCCCTAAATTGCAGCAATCCCAATGGTTCCTTATTTCTTTTCTCGAGGACCTTTTGTCCCAAAGGGATTATGTGAGGTGGAGAACGAACACAACGTACTGTCCTTTTTGACAAACCATAAGTTTCACGCATTGGAAATGTCTGAAACTTGAACTGATAAGACCTCTTTATAAATAAATCCAGCTGCGATTATCATTTACTTTGCAAAATGAGTAGCTAGTTCTAAGGCATCATAAATAATTGAAGATTCCCTAAGAGGATTACAATTTAATTATGGGGTTGTTCTTCACCTCCTAGGAATGCTCGGGTAATTCCCGCGCATTATAAACAATCGAATGTCCCTGCGAGGATAGCGCTTTAGAGCCTTGTTTTATTTGAGTAAACCCAACGGGTCTAAAAGTGTCTATGTCGAAAGCAGAAAAAGGAACGCAATCTGTCGAACCCGTACAAAACATGTGAGGCTCCCCGCCCTGCAACCCTCGGTCTATGCGGAACCGTGCAACGAAGCTCCTCCGGGTCTAACGAAGAAGGCCCCGATAGAAATTTTCGAGGTCTTCCTCGCCTATTCGTGGTCCGTAAATCATCTCGCCATAATCCAGGTTCAATCTGGTGAATTTTGAATCATTATAACCTGAAATTTCACCTTCAAGTCGAATTTGGAGGGGTTGTGATGTATTCCGAGGTCATTTCTAGGTGTCGTGGCTCGAATTTGACCATTGTTTGTGACTTTTAGGGTTTTCTGATGCTACTTGGCCAGGAAAAGTGGAATCTGTCCCAGAAGGGTCAACGACCTGATTGATACCCTAGGACCGGATGTGTGTTTGTATGTTAACTTGTTGTTGTTTTTCCGGAGAGGAAATAGAAGCGATAATAAGCTAGATGAATGTTATGGTTCTCAAGGATACCCAAAGGGGTTTTTAGCGGGTTTATATTAACCAAAATATAAAACTAAAAAGAAAGGAAAAGAATGTTAAAAGTTTAGAAGGAACTTAACTTTAAATGCCTTTCTAGGTAGCCCGTGTACCTAGTATGATCACTTGCTAGTCTATCTATTCTAGTCCGAAAAGGGAACTAGTTAGATCTATCTAAATATATATAATATTATATCCCTCTAATCAGTATGATAAATGAGTAGAGTTGATTTGTTGCTCTGCTCAGAGTAACGATTCGTCAAACCTACTCAAGTAACGTGACGTCGTTACTCAAATCAAAATCAAATCAAACCAGAGTAACCTTGAGTAGCTTGAGTAACTCGAGTAATCCGTGGTCACACTGCCCTCCGAGTTTGACCACGTAGCGAAGTATATGAGAAAAGGAAACGGAATGCTGATTTTTAATACTTTGCTAGAGCTATTACTCCTTAAAAACTGCTTTAAATCAGTTACTGCCGATGGGACTAATACGATACGTTTAATGGCGGAGGAAAATATATCTGTTGACGATAAACTTAAGGTGTTTGTACGAAAGGGTCGATTGATAGTCAAGGCAGTTCATAGCGTAAATTTCACATCTATAAGACAAATATCCTAATATCTCTAGCCAATCAACGTATTTCCTACTTTATTTACTCAGATGTATAGCCAGATGTGATAGCGCTATAGTCGTGCCAGCACCATAGCTGAGCCAGCACAACTGGACTGGCTCTAAATAGGTGCTAGCCTAGATGTGCTAGTGCTATAGTTGTCGCAACTCACATTCACAGCTTCAACCACGGGTGTCTCAATATTAGATTCACAAACACGGCAATTTGGGTACCAATCAACTACTATGTGGTTCATTATGACAATGAAATATTTCTTGGTCGTCGCAAATCATGTCATTCTTTTAATAGCTCTATCATGATCGACGTACTACGCCTCCGCGACTCATGAAGTAGCATAGAATATAGTGGTCCCTGTACATCATCCAACGGCACACACCGAGGACTTCCAGCCAAACGTGGCGACCTCTTTCTCACCTGTAGTATTCTCCAATAAGTCACCATCACCTCAGGATCTATTTCCAGTCCTTCATTCTCCGCACAATACCATTTCGAAGCTTCACACACTTCACCCCTGTTTATAGGTACGGTGATATGGGACAAAAGCTGCTGCCTACTAGGCAGCAGAGTTATTTTTGATAAGGGATGAAAAGAATATAGACTGAGGAGCTATATATATATGAGGCATACCTCAGGGAAAAAGACAACGGAAATCAGACCTTTTTACCTCAACTCTCGAGACTCCACATTATCAAGTGCCATTTGAAGACCCTCATTACAACAACCCCCGTCATTAAACTCATCCACCATGTCTTGAAACGCCCCCACCCCCTTTCCACGGTAGATTATTGAATAAAGCGTATGTGACCACCCTTTCCGTTGCAATAGGTATTGCACTCGGCCACGATCTGTGATCCGTCTGTCGACGACTCTGTCGGCTACACAGGGGTTTTGCACTTGATCTTCTTGATTAATAGCACTGGGGACCACATACTTTATTTGATGTGGTAAGTGAACCACCTTCGTGGGATTTGGCAATCTCTTCATCTCCGCTGGACGACTCCTGTTCTTGTATGGTCGACAAATAGTATTCCAGAAAGTCTCGCTTGAGTCCCCATGCATTAAATGTCCGACCATCTGGTATAGGCTGCGAGGTCGCATGTAGCTCATATGCCAAGTCATCTCCGAGGAGCATACAGGTGTCAACAGTCCCCAGACATCATGGGCTACTGTTGGCAACACAGCCATAATATCTAGAAAAGCCTTTCCATGCCCTGTATCTCCCGCTCCATCCCACTGGGGGTGATAAAACCGGCACGTATAGAGGTTCAGGAAAACTTGAACCATCTCATGCAATAAAGTGTTGAGTATGTCATTGAAGCTCTTCGCAGGCAACTTACCAATGTGTTCACCATATCTCCAGATGGTGATATTGCAGCTACGCTTGACCTATCATTCCTGAAAGGGACGAAGCACATTTTATTGCATATCCCGTTGGCATCGAGATGCCGGCATTCTCCAATATCCCATCCTGGAGATGAGCGGCCTAGATGAAACTGCAACTTCACTCGCCGTTGCACCTCCTTCAACAAAGACTGCCCAAAGAAAACATCATCTAGTATAAGGGCGTGTATTCTTAGAAGGAACTCATATCTGATGCTAGATTTTTGGGTTTTTTGGTCTCGCATTTGGGTAGAAGTTTCGAAGTCTCTTGTCTAGACGTTGTCTCACACCAGCATTGGACACCGTGGCAAGCTCAATCACTTCTTGAACAAGCTCGGCGGGTTTTTGCCCATTTGTTAGCCACTATAACGTAATAGTGGTTATATGAGTCACTTATTTCCTTAGTAATTATTACAAATTATCGGTAAGGTGGCAAAGAAGATTCT